>CAUZXS010002158.1:0-137576 GCA_963585895.1 Sepioteuthis lessoniana
CCTCTGGCTTCTATGCACTTGATGTACCTTTCCAACAACTTCTGGAAGGCCCCATCAATGTCCTCTTGTTTGAGTGTGTCAATGATCTTCATCCAAATCTCATTCATATCCTCAATTGTCTCATAACGACAACCTCTGTGGTTAGGGAATAACCAAAAGTCACAGGGAGCAAAGTCTGGACTATAGGGACGGTGAGGAACTGTCTTGATGCCCATCTTGGTCAAATAGTCTGTGATAAGGATGAAGTTGTGGACTGGTGCATTGTCCTGGTGGAAATGGAATCTCTATCTGAACTCCCTTAAAACATAGTAACCCTAACCCTTTGGCCAATCAACTTTGGTGTATTGACTTCCTTATTTCTCCCACACCTCTCATCATCTCTCACAGACTCCCTGCCTTCCATGAATCTCTTATGCCACTCAAAAACTGATGCTTGATTCATACAAGATGCTCCAAAAGCAGCAGTCTGAAGCATTCCATACATTTCTGTGGCATTTTTTCCAAGTTTAAAACAGAATTTTATTGCATATTGTTCTTCTTAAGTGTGCACATATCCAGATTGCATTTTTGAAAATTACCAGCTGTGACAATCAGGCTTTAGTAGGGTGTATTCTAATTGCTGCTGTAGCTGTTCATTTAAAGCTGAAATCGTAAAAGTTGGTCAGTCATCTTCTAAGATGTCTAGCAATAAGATAGTGAATTTTCAAGAGTCTACGACAATTTTAAATGCTTGGAAACTTATTGAATGCATCAAGTGTATATATATATATATATGTGTGTGTGTGTGTGTGTGCGTATATATATACGTGTGTGTGTGTATATATATATATATATATATATATATATATATATATATATGTGTGTGTGTGTGTATATATATATATATATATATATATATGTGTGTGTGTGCGTGTGTGTGTGTGCGTGTATATATATATATATATATATATATATATATATATATATATATATATATATATGTATTACTAAAATAACAGGTCCAAGTTTAGAAAAATTTTTAACACACCATGGATATATTTCATCACTGATTAAAAAATGATGGAAGTCTTAATTTATTATTCTTTTCAAAGAATTAAAACCAATCCCAGTAAAAAGTCACAGGACCCCCCCCCCAAAAAAAAAACAAGCAAATCTTAAAACAAGTGTTTCTTGATAAATACCTTATGTTTCATTTGAATCAAAAATATCCTTTTTTCTTTTTACAAAATTTAATCCTAACCTGCAACTGTAAATTAATTGTCACTTTTACCAGTGATTTCATACTTGCCTCGGTAATGAAAAACAAAAACAAACTACATTACTAATCTAATCTAGTGATAAAAAAAGAATTTATAAATTCAATTACAACCAAAGATAGGCAATTCATTTAATTTTTTTCAATTTCTCTTGCTAAATAGTTACAATCAACCATAAAACAACCATTTATATATTCTATAATGTTGAATCTATATATGAAGTGTGATTAAATTTGTTAGGCTGTCAGATAAACTTTTGGGAGATTCCCAAAAAAAATTTACCTTGAATGTCAATCTCTAAAATATTTATACATCTTGATTTTAAGCAAATTGTTAATTTTTCTACTAGTCATTTTTTTCATAAACAAAGAAAATAATTAACTTATGTATTATTAATACAATGAATGAATAAATATGCAAAACTCATTAATATTTCTTCCAAGTTTTATTATTAATTTTAATTTTCTTAAAATTAATTATGCCAGTTTAATGAAATAATCAAAATTAGCCACTTTGGATTTCATCTGATCAATTTGCTTGTTTCAGTATTTCAAACCTTGTTAACTAGATTTAATGAGATGAAATTGTTTGTATGATTAAACTGATAAAATAGATTCTATTATCTAAAATTCAGGTTTTTGTGATATTTATATAAAAGAAAGTAAAATCATAAGCTTAAACTTTTTTCAATATCTGCCATTCTATAAACTATATAAATTGAAGAATATGTTCTGAATTTGTTTATTAAATCAAAATAGAAACTGTCATAAAATTTGAGTTAACAGAAAGAGATTTTTTTGCTTCTGGTATTTAATCTAGCATATTTCAAATCTACAATAAATCATTCAAAGAACAACACTTAAATGTAACACAAATAAAAAGACCTAAATAGTAACAGTGTACTTGAATTAAACCATTGTCTATTCATTATGAGAAATACTCATGAAAATACTTTAAAGAATGAATGTTTTTGGTAATCATCCATTTTATCTTTTGCAGGCCACTCATCCACCTCCACAAGTGCAATGGGATTTCAAACACTACTGAGAAGATATTTAGACACCCAAGGTCAATTTGGGAGCTGTTCCATTTTATTCTGAAATAACCTGAAGAGGAGTAGTCATTCTTATAAAATGGTGAAAGTTTTAATAAAAGATTAACAAAATTAAAATAGAAAATAGATAAAGAAAATATATATTATTAAATAGAATGATTGTATATTTTACTTGCTAATAAATAATAGCATTTTTTCCTACTGAAAACTATTTTATTATTTCTATTATGAACCTTGTCAAAAAAAAAAAAAAAAAAGATTAGTAACAATTGAAAGTATTTCTTAAATTTATACACATCTTCATTATTCACAGAAAGGGTTATTTTGCTGTTTGTAAATATGTACACACACACACACACAGAAAAAAATTGTAACATTCAAATTTTGTTTAGCTAAAGGAGGATTTCTAAACTGAAAAACTATTACACAAATTTCACTTGCATTCAAGAACATCTTGTTATTGTTGTTAAATAGGTGTGTGTGTGTGTGTGTGTGTGTACACATTACCACACTACAATACTTAAAACAATTACAGATTTTTCAATTCACTATTTTATAAGCAGAGCAAGAGATCCTAGACAAGATCCCTTGTGAGGAAGGTTTTAATTATGCAAACAATTTTCTTCACTAGCACTTTTCACTACTGAAAATACCTATTCCCAGTTCACTATAACAGTATGCTGCTTACAATTCAAAAACAATTGTAACTGTTTATATATATATCTTTAAATTTATCATACCAGATTTACCATTCCATTCACATGCAAACCAAGCTTTAGATTCCTAATTATATTACTCCATTAGCAGCAATGGAATCATTTATTCCCCTTTATTTGATAGCTAGTGTTTGACTTCACTATTTGAATTATAAACAAAACTGATAAAATGCACAGAAGTTAATTTTGATATAAGACTTTAATATTGCTGCATAAATTTTTCATTAAACAAATAGAACAGGTACAACTTTGATTTTAATCAATTGGCTGACCAATAATTTAAGATAGAAGCGATTCAGTCTCACTTGCAGGTTTTCTATTTCTTTTATCAACGCTCTCTCAAAATTGTTAGTACACAAGTAAATTTCTTTAATTAAATGAATTTACTGGAATCATTTTTCAATTTCAAAGTTAAATTTCAATTTCATATGAGGGAACCAATTAACATTGCAATTCTATTCCCTTTTTTCATGACAAGACAACAGTAAAAAACAAACAAAGGTTATCAACTATGAAATCAATCGGCTTGAAAAAATAAAATCAAAATATGCCTGTTAGGAACTAATCAGCAATAGAAATATCAAAAGTTATATAAACATTTCATTTCCAATAGAAAAATTATATTTGGCTACTATATTTGGATGGAACTTTTATGAATCATAAAATCAATTAAAATCTATATATGATTATTCCCTTCCTTTTTTGTTTTATGATGAAATTAACAATATTCTTGATTTTGCAAGTCTTTATTATATACAACAAAACCATTTTTTTTAAATAGAATTGTATTAAATATTGTGCTTTGATATTGATATTTATGGTGATATGATAAATTACTGAACCTACAGAATGTCAAAGGGGTGAGAGTAGAAGACAAAACTCTGATCTGAAATAATCAATATTGGATTGACTTGGCATTACAGCCATATGTCCATTGATCAGCATAAAGAAAGTTGGAGACTCTTCAAACAGAGAAAAAGAGATGTCAAGTAAGAGGAGTTTATTGCTTGACCATTGTAGCAGAAGAGACAGTTTAAGAAGGGTAGAATGTAGAAAAACCCAAGGTCATTAGGATTGGTGTGGGGAACTGAAAGAAAGATCATAGTAAGTTTAGCAATTCTAGCTTTGCTTAGCCAGTCATCAATTGTCTTCAGAACTACTACATTGATCAACTATACAACAAGATGCAGGTGATTCAGACTTGAAAAAGAGAATAATGTAAGATTATCTACATTTCAAATAGGCTTTAATTAAAGAAACATCCTAAATTGTATGATTAATCCTATCTAATAATTAACTGTGATTATATGAATTGCATGAAAAACAGCCAAAATATATTCAGGATCATTTAATATTACTTTAGAATACTGAATGAATAAAAGCAGTTGAATTAAATTAAAACAGGTCAAATTCAATGTTAAGTTTACAGAGATTCAAGTGTAAAGAAAACCAGAATATTTCTATTTCATAACCAATGATATTTTCAACAGAAACATTAAAAATGCTTCTGTAAAGATGTTTGCTGATAAGAAATAACACTAAAAGATTTTCAAACTGCTAGTGACTGTGTGGACAAACAGATATTCTTTAAAAATCAATGGTACAACAATAGAAAAATAAAAGATTACAGATCCACATCTGTGCTTGTTCTTGAAAGAAAAAAAAGAATCTAAATCATTAACATTGAGTCATACATGGATTCTTTTGACTCTTTCTTGTCAGCTGTGCTTATTTGCAATCACTCTCTGTAAATCCTCAAGACTGTACCAAGTGTCCACACAGAGCTGATGAAGGTAAACCCTTGCTGGTCAGCCAACACGAGCATATCCATGTGTAGGAGTCCACAGGAGAATGTCACTTCTGGATTCATTTCAACTTCTCCACCAGTGCCCAGCATGTCTTGTTTGTCTTATTTGGATAGTCTGCTGTTTAGTAGGAAATTTCTTCTAGGATTTGTTCAAAATAGCAAGTAATCTTGTGTTGTTCCCATCTAGATTCTTCTCCAAGCACTTCATTCAAGTCCAGGTGGTGCAACCATACACTAGTACAGACATGGCTACAGCTTACAAGAATTCCTGTTTTATTTTATCGAAGATCTCAGATTTCCATATGGCTGTCAATAGCAGACCATGCCTTTCTTATGTATATATATTGACATTGCTTTCCATAGATGAAATATTGCTACCAAGGTATGTGAACTGGTCTACTAATTTCAGAGGCTTGCTATTTTAAGCGGAGATGGTACCATCTTGTTTAAAATTCATAAACTCTGTTTTATCTGCATTCATGTAGAAACCAATGCCTTTTGCTGCTTGCTTCAGGTTATGTAGCAAAAATTCAGCTTGAGTAGATGTATTTGTGAGAAGCACTAGATCATCTCCATAATCTACATCTGTGATAGTTTCTGCAAAACAGGACATTATATACCTTAGCAGTCATAGTAAGAGTTATGTCTGTAGTTCTTAGTGATTCTAAGGTCGCCTTTCTTCAGGACAGGGATAATGCAACTTTTCATCCATTGCTCTAGTGTTTTCTTTATACATGGCATTATATAATAAAAGTATTTCAGCAAATTTCCTTGTCTTTCATACTCCAGGAGTATTTTGGCATGGCCCTCTGCTTTTCTGCTTTTGATTGTTCATAGAATTCATCCTTGATAAACTGTTCAAGTTTGATGTCGAATTGGCCATCAATAATTTCTTTAGTAAGTATATTTGTGATTTAAGAAGGGTTTTCAAGAAGATTCTTGAAATGTTCTTTCCATTTCTGGAATCTTTCTTCTTGACTGGCAGCTTTTAGTTTTGTTCTTGAGGTGCTTTTCCTACCAATATCTTCATTTACTATTTGCCATGCTACTTGAGATTGTTTATTTTCTACTGAATTTCTGATTTTATTGATTTGGTCTTGGATCTATTCTAATTGTTCTTTTTGTATGTTTTAGTTATTTCTGGCCTTCTTAAGTTTTTGCACATTGGGTTTCTTTTATTAAGTAGAAGTGCTTTTTTCATGTTACCTCATTTTTCCCTAATTGCTTCTGATTCTCAAGGAACTCTGCATTTGACTCTTGACTTGCTTAGTATGCCCTGAGCTGCTGCTTCTAAGGAGGTAGTGACAAAGTTTTATTATCATTTGGAGTAAGTCTTTCAGATGTTTCCTGAAGAATATCAAACCTGCTACTTACTGTTACGGAATAGCGATAGCATATATTACAATTAACAAGTGAGAAACCGTCATATCATACAGATTTACTAGTTTGCTTCTTAAATCTAAACAGATCTACATTTTCTGATAAAAGCTTTGTTTTTGTATTTCTTTCAATTATTAGTATAGCAATATTTCTGTTTAAACTATGATCACAAAAGTTAGGTTGAATCATAACAAAAGATTTGTAGAGCATTAAAAACTCATTTCATTCATCCATCATATCTTAGATTGTAATGATTGTTTCCATTTTGCATTTCTAGAAAGTGGTTGGATGCATCATCAGTGATGTCTTTAGTTCATTGAGGGTTTTGTCACTTTAACATCATACCCTCTAGCTAAAGTGATCCAGCCATGTTTGATCATATCTCACTCTGCATCCAGCCTCAGTATTTATCAACACTTCTTCAATTGCCTCCAGCTAATTTTAAATGGTTTTGGGTTTTCATCCCTTATATATGTGGTCACTATGTTATTTCATCAATGAGTGAACATTTCTGGTCTTCTAAGATAGTAACTTTCTCCATGAATATGTTAGCTGTTAGTCTGTCAGTTTTGGCCAATTGAACATAGGCAAACTCTTCACTTCAACACTAAATATACTTGAAAGTTCAACTCATTTACACCTGAAGTCAATTTAGGGAGATATGAATATTTTCTTAAGAATTTTAAATATTTGCATGGCTTAAGTTAAACAGTTACTATAATTCAAAATTATTTTCATTGGTTAAATTTTGATAGCCAATCAATGAAAATAGCCCATTAATAAACAAGTTTTAAATACTATCTTTCTTTTAATAAGAGCAATAAATGCCTTTATAAAAGAATCATTTGTGATAATATAGATGCATGAATCGCATGATAGTTTACATGAGAGAGGTTAACAGTAGGAATTTGATTACATATATATAGATTGATTGATATTACTATGATTATAAATAAAGAGTTCTCTCTCTCTCTCTCTCTATAAAAAGAGAGACAGAGACACACACAAGTCTATCAAAATATAAAATAAAAGACTTGACAGTAAAAGTTAAGAAATTCATATAGTAACATAAATGAGTGGAAATTGTTATAAAAACAATAATTTTTAGTTCCTTTTTTTTTTGTAATCAACAATGAAATTATGTACTATATATTTGATTGAATAATAGTAGAAATAAATTCTCTTCAAGCCTATGAAATACGAGAATCTAAAAAATTATTATTGCTATTGTATCAATAAAAGTCTTATAAATGGAAAATAATTCTTGTTCTAAAGAGTACAGAAGTATTATTAAATATATATTTCCCCTACTCCTCCATCTGAGCAGGATGCGACACAAGGTAATTTTTAAACAGAGGTTAACTGGTTCAAATTCAGAGTTTTCCTTCTACACCAGTTGTCATATCAAAGTTAAAGAGCTCAGTCTACTCCACTATTTAGTGATAGCTGGAGGAAGAATAGTTGGATTCAAACCTTTCCCAAGATTACTAGTACTATGTGAAATGCTAACAGCCTTGTCCAGGATTTGAATTTGGATCCCCATGTCCATTTCCTATGGTGATAACCACAAGCATCTCCTTTATTGTTGAATATATATTATCTGAACATTTATCAGCTGAAAGTCTTTAATTTCAAAATCAAGACAGACAAAAATTCTTTAGCAAGTAGTAAAAATTACCTGGCAAGAGGCAAGTGTAAACTACTGCTGTAATGGAGACAAGAAAACATATTTAAAAGTAGCCATGGTATGAAATGATTATTACCAGATTTTTTTTAATACTTTATATCTCCTAAACGTTACTAACTTGTTATAGAAAGACTTTTAATAACAATAACATAACATGTAGCACTAACACAGTTACTTTAGTAATGACATTTCAGAAAAGAAAAAAAATACAGATCACCTTTCAAATATCCTAATAAGTATGTAAGTTCCATTTGTTATCTTTGAGGCATGTGATAAGAGAGAATGGGACACAAGGTTGCATGAATATATTCATCATACAATACCATAGTAAATTGATTATCAATATGAACAAGTGTCCCTTATGGTTTCTACTATGAAAAATAGAAGACAAAAAAAAAGCTAAAAATTAATGTCCACCATTTCAACACTCATCAATACAGTGGACAAGACAAAATGTTCTCACCAGATCTGCATTGCAGGCACAGTAATTTGATATTTTTTGATAAAGCACTTTTGATAAAAACCTATACATATGGCTGTACCCTTTGGCAGACAAATTAGTTGCTTCTGATATTGTTACTACATGTAGTAACTCCCAGCAGACATTGATGATGGATTAGAAAAAGTTTTCAACCTTTCCTATCATATTTAGATAATTGGTAACTGTCTAGAAACTGCAACTTTAATCAGCATACTGTTCAAAGTGATAAAATATTTTCTAATTGAAGAAAAGGTTATTTGCATATCTAGAAGCTAAAATTACTTCCCAAAAGAAAATAATTGAAGCATTAATATATTTACAATAAAACTATGAAATTAGTACAAAAAGATAATTTAGCAAAAATAATAATAATAGCCTTAGAACAATGTTTGTATACTGAAAACTCTGAATTCTGTTCTATAGTGCAGCATTATTGATGCTCATTACAGTCAGAGGAATAGTTTCAAATTAATGCAAAATATTTTCCTTTCACCAAGTCATTGTAACAAAATGTATGCTACAAACAATGACCTATTAATAAGAATAAAAGTGCAAAGTACTACAAGATTATTCGTTAAAATTCATAGTAATCAGTATAAATAGAAGTTTTAAGTAATAACTGATAAAATTTACATTTTGCCATTTGCAAAACATTAATAGATATACCAAAAATTGTAGAAATTTATTGACAAATAAATAAATTTAAATTATTTTCTTTTCTTAAGACTGTGTTCTTGCAGTCAAGATGGACAAGTGCGTTGCCTTAGGCTATGCCACTAGAGAGATAGTGAAATTCCAAAAATTCCATCAGAATATTCTCATGGAAAGTGTAATGTTGTTTCAGGATGTGAGCAGTCATGGTTCTACACTATAAACTGAATTCAGAACTACCGTATGTTTTCACCACTTGGACTTTAACTAAGCTCCAGGAGAAAAATCTAGATGGGAACTACATAGGGATGCTGCATGCTGTTTTAAACAAATCCTACAAAACAGCAGTTGTATGATCACTTACCTCCCATCTCATTAACCATCCAAATAAGATGAGCAAGAAATGCTGGGAATTGCTGGAGAAGTAAAGTCAAACTCAAAATCAACATTCCCTTATGGACTCCTGGACATATCAGTGTTGACTGACCAGCAAAAACTTGCATTCACCTGCTCTGTGTGAACACTGGATATTGTCAAAAGCACTTGCTAAGAGCAATGACATATAGGGATGGATAGCAAGACCAAGTCAAGTGAATTTGTGCTACTGGCATGCTTTGATGATGAAGATTTCAATTCAAGAGTTATTCTTCTTCTAGATTGGTTGTATACTACCATGGATAGAGAGACTAACAAGTGTCATGTTCTTTCAGAATGTGAGTAGCCATGGCTCTACACAGTAAATTGAATAACCATGACTCTTTTTGAGGAGAGATAGTTGAATGGTTTTCTTTTGCCTTCCCTATGGCTATCTTTCTTCTATATTGGCTACCTACTATTATGGGCAGATAGCCCTATCCTTCTCACTATTTTACTAAGAGCTGGGGATTCAAGAAAATCCATGCCTTTACCAAGAGTATTGGTACAAACTGAAAACAAAAAGCCTTAACCAGAATTTGAAATCAGTTTGCCAATTACACCATATATATTGGGTGGAATTTTTTTTTCTTTTTTGATTTATTAAGCAAAAATAAAAGACAATTAGTTTATTTTTAACATTAACTTTATTGAACAATATATTTATCATTTTGTTCCATTATCTTCCACCTGTAATATGACGACTATGTTGCTGAATACAAATGTCATTAGGGACATCTGGAAACAGGTGTGTAATGTAATGTCCTGGAAATAACCCCACTGTTGTTGATTGCAGGTTGAAGAAATGCAGACATCATAAAAGACACCTGCAGAAGTTGGATGTGGGAACAAATTATCCCATATTGAAAACCAAGCTGGTATAAATATATGTCCCAAGTGTTGGGAGAGATACTCACTCACACACCAGCAGAGAAGATGGAAAGATGTACTACCTAGAAAAGAACAAACAACTCAGATATGAAACAAAAAAAATCTTCTATTTGGGATAAACAGTTAACAGAAATTTTCTGACAACTGTACTAAAAAGCCATGACTGATAATTACTTGTTTAGCCTCTGAAAATAATGTTGCTACAATTGTTTAGAAGACATTTGTTCCATTGTTTCTTACCACCACAATCACAAGATAATCAATCAAGAAGTTGAGTTCAGTTCTGAACAATGTCAAATACCATCTCATAATTCTATCCATCCAAAACTTTATTTCTATAAGTAATATGTTGTTCATGCAAAGTCTTCCAAGGAATTGAAATCAGTTTTATCTAAAGAAATCTGTAAGAACCAAAATAAATATAGCAGATGAATGAAAATATCCCAGCCAATCTGTAACAATTTTTGCCTGGTCACTCAAAAAACATGAAGTCTAGTATTATCCAAATAGAATATTAGGCTTGTTCTCTTAAATATTTTAAATCATCTCCAGTTGTTACCTTCAATTGGGAACAGTACTACAAATTAATTGTTTGCTTCTCTGAAAGGAACTCATAAAAGAAGATTACCTTATGTATAGAGCATGGCCTTGTTTCATTGAAGACTGCTTTTGGTACAATTAGTAATGGTTCATTTTACTTGCATGATATGTTGTTGAAAAGAATCAGCTTTTCATCACTCATCTCAGTTTGTTTCAAAAACTGAACATCTTTGTTACCTTTAAGTATCAAATAAAACATGGAAAGAAGATCCAGTTTGCTTTTGTTTTGTTTAACTTAAATGAAAAGTACACATCAAAGAAACTAGAATAATCAAACTAGTTTAAAGGATTTTTACCACTTGGATATTTTCTTTCTTTGAACCCTAGTTTTACTGGATTTGGAGCACAGGATAACTTTCATTTATTTATTATTGTACAATTTCAGAGGCACCAACTAATTCTTTTAATTGTATTACATTAATTGTATGCTGTCTATTTTGTGCTATCATGGGGTTTACTCATTGCTTAGGACAGAAATTTCATTAAAGTAATATCATGAATAAATTGCAGTTTGTTCGGTTCTTCCCTCATTATATATAGTAAGTTGAAACTCCTCCATTTTACCTGAATCCTCCTTAAAGGACATAATGAAATACCAACTTCCTTTTCAACCCTGTAATAATTCTTAGATTTTAAACATTTAGCATCATTTATATAAACTTCTAGACCAGCCTGTTAGGATAATGGTTACAGTGATTGCCAATGATTTGGAAGACTGAGGTTCAATGCCAGGTCGAGTCATGCCAAAGACTCAAAAATTGGTAGTTGATGCCTCCTTGCTTAACACTAAGCATTATAAAAGGTACAGATCAAGGGTAGGTGGAGCAATTCAGGGGAAGAAGTCACGCCCTCCCCTATACCTCAGTGTAGTAGCTATTGAAAAGGAAGCCTTTGGGTCACTCTCCTATGGTCAGCCAACTTATAACTTATATAAACTCTGAATAAATATTTTTGTGCAAATATAATTAAATGATTATAAACATGTTTGTACATTGAAAAACTGAATATAAGATTTTTAAATAAAAAATACAACTGATATAAAAATGTAAATTCAGTTTATGATAACAAATTAATGATATAAAGATTCAGCCAACAATTACATCAAAAGAGAATAGAATTATATTACATTATCCCTCTACATTCAAATACTTCATGACATTACAATATGATTTTTTGAATTTTCTAAAAGTAACTATTCCTTAAAATATTTCTTAAATATCCAAAATTTAAAAAAAAAGAAAAAAAGCCTCCTATAAATTTGTGACAATCAATTAAACATATTGAAATGGAAATAAAATTTATTATTTTATGGCCAAGTCTATTTAAAAATTCAAAAGAAAACTATCGTCATTGAAAAAATATGAAAGTAATGCAATTTTTCAAAAATGATCAACCCATATATGAATTTCTGCTGTTCTTTTGATATTAAAAATTCATTTCTAACCTCAACAACAAAGACTCAAAATAGAGTATTTACTTTGAGAACAGATCAGTACAAAATATTTTAGTATAATGATTAAAATAAATACAAAATTAATGAGGTAAATTTTGACAAAAATAATATATGAAGGTCATTCAATAAAGAAAAGGAACAGGGGAGGGAGCAAAATAATATTTTTCCCCCATAAAAATTTTGTTACATAATTGTAAACCCTGTATTCTTTAGAATTAGTTTATAGCAAAAATTATTTTAATTTCATAAAAATATTTGTTTTGAGGCTATTTGAAATGGTGGCAAATCCAACTGAGAACATTATGCTTGAACAGAGATTTGTCCCAAAGTTTTGGTGGCTGAGAAGTTAAAACCATGTGAAATTGACAGAAGAATGTGTGAAGTGTACAGAGATACATGTTTTAGTCAAAAAATGTTTACAAATGGGCTAAACCTGGGTTTACCACTATAAGCCTGAGTCAAAATGACAATCAATGAAGTGGAAATATACTAACTATGGTAAAGAAAAAGTTCTAGGTGCAGAGATCAGTAAAGAAGGTCATGTTGACTGTTTTCTGCAGCATGAAAGAACCCATCACTTGATTTCCATGAAAAAGATGTAATTATAAACAGCACTTCTTATTGCCAAATCCTTAGACAAAATTCCCCTTATTTATTGAATGACCCTTGTACTTGAGAAATCTGAATTTATTCTATGCTTACAATGGCTTTCCTTAACTAATACCTGGTTTGAGTTGTCAATGGATGGCATCAAATATAACATCAGATTAGAACAAACTATGACAAATCTTTTTGAAACTTTGCTAAGGTCATAAAGTATTAAAAGTGATTCCAGTGTTTTACAACTTAAAATATCATTGAAAACATGTAGCTATAGAGTTGAAATGATTTAATTTCTTAATTTTATCATGAAGGAAAAAAATATTTTGTGTAAGATTTCAGTTATACATAGCACTTACAAAAACAAACTACTGGGTGTATATCTCTGGAAAAAAAGTCCCTTTCAAATAAATAGTCATGAATTTCAATATTTTTTCAAGGTTTCTGGAATCAATATTTCTTCTACCAATCTAATAATTACTAAAATAATTGATTCATTATTCTACCTATGAAGGCTACTTTTGTGACAAGTGGACATTAGAATTTTAAAATGTATGATTTTTTTTTAAGAAACTCTACAACACAAAATAAATAGTAATACAGTAATCAAAAATGGTCACTTATATTTTACTCTCAAATCAAATATCAGTGATGATGATGATGATGATGATGATATTATTGATAATAAAGAAGAAGAAGAAGCAGCAGCAGCTTTGTTGGTATTTGATGCAAATTGGTAAGACAAAGATGAACATGATAAAAGAAAAAAAAATCACTTTATACACCTCATTTGAATTTGACTCTAATCATGTTCTGTAACCCCTTATTGAATAATAATTGATTAGACACAATTAACTATAAGGTAACTAAAGATATATTTTACTTATGGTTGACTTAGTTGTATTTTGATATCATATAACAAAACATTAAATAAAACATAGTATTTATTCAAAACACCTAACTTTCTAAAGAAATTCTTCACTTAAAAAGAAAATAGGAATAGGTTCTATGAGAGAGGGGTTGAACCAATAAAATTCAAAAGAGGGGTGGACACATTACATAATGTATTTTTCATAAAAGCAGCAAAATTCTTGATTTGAAAGAGATTTCCTTCAGAAGTTGAGCAGTATGCACTGGCACATGAAGAAAAAGAACAAGAAGCCATGCAGAAAATCAGAACAGAAAGACTACACTCTAAGCTGAAACATTCCATCTAAAACAGAAACTAGTAAAATAGTGAATGCCAGTAACGAAGACCAACTGACCAACTTCCCTCTCCCTTAAAAGAGCATCCGTGAGATGTTCTTATCAACTGAAGAAATATAAGAAAAGATTTTACAACCCCAAAATATCTTCAACCAAAAAATTGAAAGCAGGGAAAAGATTAAAAACCATCTTTTGGCTGCAAACCTAACAGTACAAATCCCTCTCTGTGTCAACTAAGTTGTTATCAGTTGGAGTTACTGAACCATGCACTAGAGAACTGCAGTCCCTAAATTGCTGATCAGCTACCTGAGAAATGACTTTCAGCTGGTGTTGTGCTGCAGATAATTGATGTCTTGAGGTGCTGATAAGAATCACCAAAAAATTGAAGTCCCTGTCACTGATTTTGAAAACCATAAGGTGCTGTTGTAAAGTTTCAGGTTCAGGTTTTATGGTTTTAATGGCATGTCAACCTTTGTAAGATATTTAATGCCAAAGGCATCCTTTGAGAAGAACAGTAGTGTTACTAATTAACCCATAGCTGGGAAGATAAGGCGGCTCATACCTTTCCCAAGGGTATTTGTTCGAAAGTGAACATAAAAGCACAACTGGAGTTCGAACTCACTTACTACGATTCCATAGTCCATCGCTTTAACCATTATATCATGAGTCCCCCCACCATTTCAAATAAGAACCTTTCTAGAATCAAACAGTTATAAAGACCTCCAAGGATAAGGGTAATCAAACTACATGCTGTAACCAGCTGAAATAAATCTTTCATTGTGAGTCAGGCATCTTTGTTGTGTATGTAGACAGCTTCCTCAGGTTAATTCTTCTTGTGACACCACTTATTACCTCATCAAAATTATGATCAACTGTTTTCTAAAATGAAGAGACAATGTGGGTGGACGATGAGCTAATAAGAGTTGCATAGAAAGTTGACAAGATGGTAATCCTACACAGTTCTTCTACTGGATTACCTAGATTTGTGTAAGCCAATGATTTTATAAACAGATACAAGTAACCAGTGTATCAGAGATTGCCTTACATAGTAGTGTATTGAAAGGGATGAATCTGTCCTTACTATTCCAGAAGTATCAATCTACTTCTTGTCCCATAACCCAGCAGAACTATCCAGTGATAGAAAAACAAACTTAGGTCATATATATGATCTGCAAAAACTAGATTACTTCTTAAGGAGAGCAATATTTGTGGTTAAAACAGATTATAAGCTGCTCTAATATTGATTTGAAGCACTAGAGACAAATAAGAAAATTTATGCTACAGAGAGAATATTTTTTGGACCCATTGTTGCTAATCTTTACAAAATTAGAACAGGCGTTGGTGGAGTCATGATAAGGCTTATCAAATAAATGTAATCAGTTTTCATTGAGTGGGAAAGTGACCTGACATTGGAATTAGAAGTTGATACTGAGAAACCTACAGAACCTCACTGACCATCACAATCAACAAGAGAATACCAAAGGTCATAGAAGTAGAAAAAGTATTATAAACCTGTGTAAATAAAATACCATACAATACAGGATACTTTGTAATCCATTCTGCAGAAGAAATGAAGAGGTCAAACTAAGAACATATATGCTAAAAGGTTTACAAATTGAAAATTAGAGAAAGTGTCATGAACAATTAGGACATATGATGGTTTGGTTTGTTTTTTTGTTTAATGGCATATCATTCTTTGTAGGTTATTTAATGCAAAGCCATTCCCCTAGAAGAACAGTCATGGTACTATTTAACCCATAGCCGGGAGGATAACATTTTATTGCATGAATTTTGCTTTCAGATTTTTGTTGATAGTTTTCTTTTCACTATTTATTTTTACTTATCTTAAGCTGACAAATTAAAGATAGAAAAAAGAAAATTCAATCTATTTTATTGTACAGGATCTGAATGGGACATAAAGCAGAAGAAACTGCTTACAATATCAACCAAATATTTGGCCAGTAAAACATCAACCATCTTCCAGTTCAACATCGGTTCCAAACATTTTCTAATGAAGACATGAACTGTGAAAATAAAAAGGCTTCTAGACATCATTCTGCAATGTCACTTTGATGCATATTTGGCCAGAAGAACATCAATCATCATAGAGTTCAACATTGATCCTAATAATTTTCTAAGACAAGAACTGTGAAAATAAAAAAATCTTGTAGACATCATTCTGCAATGTCACTTTGATGCATATTTGGCCAGAAGAACATCAATCATCATAGAGTTCAACATTGATCCTAATAATTTTCTAAGACAAGAACTGTGAAAATAAAAAAATCTTGTAGACATCATTCTGCAATGTCACTTTGATGCATATTTGGCCAGAAGAACATCAATCATCATAGAGTTCAACATTGATCCTAATAATTTTCTAAGACAAGAACTGTGAAAATAAAAAATCTTGTAGACATCATTCTGCAATGTCACTTTGATGCATATATTACATAAGCTAAATGAAAATTTTTTAAATTGTCATCATGAAACATGCTTTCCACTCTTTAATTTCTTGATTGTATTCTAACATGAGATGAAAAATAGATTGTACGACAACTGGTAGCATTCTATGATGTGGCTGTACTGAGGTGAATCCCTGAAACCGTTCCTCAAACAAAAGTTGCATCAAAAATTATGGTCACTACCTTGTGGTTGGCAAGTGTAATCATCCACAACTTGTTGAATCCTGATGAAACCATCACAGCAGAGAAATATGTCCAGGAAAATTAGCAAAATCCATAAAAACTTGCAATGTTTACATCCAACATTTATCAATCAAAAAGTACCAATTCTTCTCCAAGACAATACCCCACTAGATGTCTCACAAATGACTCCACAGAAATTGAAAAAACTTGGCTAAAAAACTTGACGTCAACAGAGTTATTTTCAGCTTGCAATGTCTTTAACAAGAAAGTATCAACTCAAAAGGTCTTACAAAAATTCATCAGTTCCAGGCAGGACAAAAACCACTAATTGAATAAAGGTTGGCGGACCATAGAATTGGACAAAATGCCTCATTTTTCTTTTCCTTTCTGAAGAACATTCCAATGAGTGATACTCAAAGATCAGCCATTTCCTTGAGCCCTACTTCCAAGACTCCAGGGTTCTACACTACCATAATAAAAAGACATGTTTATTGTTAGATTGTTAGCAATAATATATAGATTCTAATTTTTTTTTTATTTCAATTAATAAATCTTAATTTATGTTGAGATATATTATTTTAAAGTGAATGGTTAAAATCCACAATTATTTTTGCACCAATCTAATAGAATTTAAA
Source organism: Sepioteuthis lessoniana (assembly GCA_963585895.1). Classification (NCBI taxonomy): domain Eukaryota; kingdom Metazoa; phylum Mollusca; class Cephalopoda; order Myopsida; family Loliginidae; genus Sepioteuthis; species Sepioteuthis lessoniana. The sequence goes on from CAUZXS010002158.1 coordinate 17,480, forward strand.
AAAACATCAAAGGGGAACTGTTAATACAGTTAGATTTTATAGTGATCTTTCAGAAGTAATGGCAACTAAACTTGAAGTTTTATGTAGAGACTTCAAAAATATCTTTAATAATACCCCTGCCAAAAAAAAAAAAATAAACATTATGTTTCTGAAAAAGTGGGAGCATTTCCTTTCTAAGCAAAGATTCATTGATTCCCTTCTAAGCTGAGATACACTGCTTTGAAATTGATGGTTAAAAAATGTAATTCTTTTTGCACCAACCTAATATATGGTGGAGGGCCATCATAAGCTGATGATCCAACAGCAGCAGCAGCATAGGAGCTTCATTCAGTCTTGGAGAGAAGGTTAGATGAGCTCAAAAGAAAAGAAATGATAGAATCAATAGGGATAGGCAGGAAGTGAAATTGAGTATAGGGGACTCAGGATATTTGGGGTTTATATTAGACAAAGCAAACTGGATGTGAAATGATGGAGGTCTAACAACTGAATTATATAAAATAAAAACCTTTAAGTTCTGAGAGTTTGGGAGGCTGGTGAGGGTAAATGGATGATGGCTACCTGTGTGAGTGTTTTGGCAGATAAGTGTGGTAAGAGCCGATTGTGCATTGATGATTAAAGCATTATTCATAGCTTAACTCTCTGTATATCCTTCATTCTGTGATCTAGACATTTAGTGAGAAAAATGTAGATGTTTTATAACATAGTTGAAAAGAGTCTTTAAAGAACTAAATAATGGAAGAATTACCTTGAAGTCTTCAAGGAATAGCTATTGGGAGGACCATATAGCTGATCCAAACTGTGCAGGCTATAGAATTGAATAATGTAACTAAAGCCATATCAACTCAATAGCAGGAACTAAAGGACTTTATAAAGAAGAGGCTGTAGCAAACTTTTCAATAACTGCTATTGTCTCTAGAATACACTTGGACTCATACATGATCTTGTTAGGACACATATCAATGAGAGCACCTGCTCACCTTAAAGATATTCTACTTAAAACTCATCTAAACTTCCTTATAAACTTATTAACTTAGGTTGCCAGCTGATCCCTCAGTTGGATTGTAATATTACTATAACTCCTTAGGCTGTATGACTTTTATGGGGGATGATGGGCTGCTAGTCATGATAGCATTACCCCTGCTGGATTTAGAAAAATACCTTTGAAGTCTTCCAGGTGATAATTTTAATCATGCCATATCCAAAGTCAGATCAAGAGCTTGGAATGATGGCTAAATATAAGGTTAAGATGGAGAATGTAACTTTTAATTTATCTAAGAAGTTAAAAAGTGGAAAATCAAAGCACTGGGACACAGGATATACAGAAGCCCAATGAATGTAACAGGTTGTCACCAATTGTGCTCGTTTGAAAGGCAATAAGTGTAGAATCAAACAAATTAGACAGGTGGAAGTTTTAACAAGAAATGTACTTCCCCAAGCCATTAACATATTAAACAGGGTATGAACAATAGCTTTAGAAAAAGAAATAGACCTATCCCAGACATATGGAAGTAGACTAGTAACCATAAAACTGGTACCTCCTCTGATTACTCCTGAACAATCAATGAGAAGCTAGACCTTTGGAGAGTCTATCATCTTTCAAACCTATTATCTGACAAAGGAAAAATGCAAAATTAAGAATTGTTTTCTAGTTTGGATTAACAGTCATCTGATAGATGAATGGACCTGTGAAAGCCCCTGGTGAAATGGTTATTTCCATTTGGAGAATATTGGGACTGCTCAGACCAAAAGAGAAGATTAACCTCCAACAATTAATGAGTAAGTTAGAAATGGTTGGGAGTAGACCTTTTACATATCAATTAGTTAAGGATTTCAAAACAGGATATGCACCTGTGTAAATAAAGGACAGCAGAAATGAATCACATAAATTGAGAACTGGAAGGAAAAATGTGTGGGTGTTCAGAAATTTAATTAATAACAAGGGAGTCAGGTGGTCCGGAGAGAAGCAGCCAGCCAAATAGACAAAATGTGTTGTCTTGGACAGCCCCCAGGTTGAGAAGCACAAAGAAGAAAGGTTCTGAAATATGTATCTCAATGTGGGTTAAGATATGATGTAAACCCTAGCAGTCCCTGACTGACTCTCAAATATGTGTCCTGCTTGGTGTCAATCATATCAGTCTTCCATCGTTCTCTCTCTCTCTCTTCCATACACATAATGATCACATTTTGAATAAAGGAGTTTATATTTTTATAAATAAGTGATAGCGTCTTTCCTTCTGTGGGTATATAAGAGACAAATGATACTCCTCCCATCAACACAGACAAATGCTTTTGATTAATGGCCTTAAAATATATGCAAACTGGAGAGAAAACTAATTGGAAGAAGACTTCTGCTTGGTGAAAAAAGAAAAAAAGAAAAGAAAAACTTTTGCATAAAAAATGTCTTCTTAGGGAAAAAATATCAACTAAGTGAAAGGAAACCTATGAACTTTTAAATTGACTCAAAAGTTGCACTATCTCAGGATAGATTGCTAAGAAACCAATAACCTCTTTCAATTGCATAGAATTTTTATGATTCTTTTTTTTTTCAGGCATCAAGAAGAGATAAACTTTCAAATTGTTAAGACTTTATAGGAAAAGGGTACTGTAGTTGGAATTTACCTGATAGGATGAATTATAAAATAGGTAATAGAGGAATGTAACACTATGACTGGTGAACATTTTATAAGTATGCAACAAAGACCAGTATGTCTCTCTTTCTCTCACTGTGTGTGAGAGAGAGAGAGAGAAAATAAAAAAAGATGGCACATATTTGTAAATAAGCTTTATTAATTTTTTAAAAATTCTAGTTAGTAGTCTTAGGCTATTATTTGGGAGAAATACATTTGAAGACTGAGTTTTCTGTTCAGGAAAATCAAATGTTTATTCATTCAAGAATGAGAAGTTTGTTTATGCCTTAAAAAAGTTTCAAAATTGAATATAATTTGTTTGTATAGAAATTAACCTATTATGATTATTATTATTTAACTCCTTGCAAGTTTTTCAGACCAGTGTTAACTGGTGGTCTTTCATTGGAATCTGATTGACAACAAGTCTCCTCAGCCATCCAGTGCTTTACTCAGTATTCTGGCCAATTTCAACAATGCTGTAGTCTAGATAGTTTTGAGTGTTAGTCTAGTTTCCAATTCCTTCAATTTTTTTTGCAAGCCTTTTGTAATTGTTCCAAGTGTACCAATTACAAGTGGTATTGCTGTTGCCTGGATATTCTATAGCTTTTTAGTTCACTGACAAGGTCCAAGTATTTGTTTATATTTTCACTTTCTTTTATTTTCACTCTGTGGCCTACTAGAGTGGCAAAATCTACTATATAGCAAGTTTTTTTCTTTTTTTGTTAACACCAGGTCTTGTCTTTTGACTGGAATTAGATGATTTGTATGTATCTCAAAATCCCAGAAAATGTAATGAGTCCGATTCTCTAGGACAGATTCTGGTTTGTGCATATACTATTTAGTAGTATGGTCAAATTTCAATCTCTTGCACAATTCCCAGTGGATCACCTTTTCCACTCAGTCATACTTAGTCCTGTACTCTTTTTGTGTTAGTTTGCTGCATTCACTTACTATGTGATTAACCATATTATTACTACTATTATAATGTCAGTATTTAGGGATTAAAATGCAGTGTTTTTTGGATAGTTTGCTTTGTTGTTACCTTTTAGGGTAAAGTTTTCAAGAAATAATATCCATTTAAGTTTACAGGTTATTTGTATTGATGTGATGTTATTAGATATGTTTTTTCAGTCCTTTTTAATAGTGAATTTAGCATCTCAATCAAAGTCAAGCAATATTGAGAAATATTAAGAAATATAGAAGTCATTATTGTTGATTTTGAGAACTCCCAAGAGGTGGTGTCCCCAAATTTTAGAGAAGATATGTTCTTGAACCAAGTAGCAACACAGACTGATAGAGATAACCAAACTAAACTTTGTATTTCAATGAAATAAATACAACTTTTCACAGTGAGGTGAAATAAGGGAAAGGAAGGCTGGTAAAATGGTGTAAGGGACATGGTGTATGAGTGATAAGATGACATAATGCCAATGAATATTATACAGTATCAACAGTCCAATGTCCACCAACGAAAAAATTGCCAACATATTTAGCTTAACATTGGTATGTCTTAAGGAACTGACAAACTCCAAGAAGAGACCATACCACAAACATCATGAAAAAAGATTATGTAGAACTAGTAAGTTAGCCAACTGTAGTCAAGGGTGACCCAAAGGCTTCTTTTTTAATAACAACTATGCCAAGGTGTAGGAGTGGGTGCTACTCCTTTCCCTGCATTGTTTCACTTACCCTTGATCTGTACCTTATAATACTAACTGTTAAGCAAGGGGGCATCAAGTACCATTTTTTGAGTCTTTGGTATGACTCGAACTGGGATTGAACCCTGGTCTCCAGGACCATTGGCAAACACTGTAACTATTATGCCAATGGGCTGGTGAACTAGTTGCCCAAATATGATAAAATGAATCAGAAAGTCTGTAGATATAGTTTAACATTGCCAAGATATATCACAATATTACAAAGGGGTCAGCACAATGAAAAATATATAAATGATTTTCCAAAATCAGCTGCCCAAATATGCTAAAATATCTGAATGTTAATATAAATGACCAACCATTGCAAAGTGACTTTACCACTTACCAATACCAGAAAAATGATAACAATGTTTATGTAGAACCAGTCAGTTTTGTAAATATGGTGATTTCATCCCATCAAATATCAAAGATGAGCATTTTTGTATATATTCTCAAGTATAGGAAGAATCAGTTTATTGTCTCCAAATATAAAAAAGAGCCTTGTACTAGAAATAACCAACTGACCAACATGTTCATATATATGTTCTGTCAGTGTATATATTTAGAAAAACCAACTGACCAAATTCGCTATAAGGACCAGCATATGTCTGTCTATATTTCTGAGATGAAGAATTATTATTCTCTACACATTGTGGACTGCAAATAACTGGAGAGTACAATGACCAAAATTAGGAGTATAGGAACCAAGATGAGTATATCAGTAGAGAATAATAATGACCAGAATATCTGCTTGTATGTTCTACAATTAACATGGTCAGCTCTTCCAATTATGAATAAGCTCAATAAACATTTTACTGAGCAAGTTACGTCTATTTGCAGTAAGGATTCCCATAGTCCAGAATTGAGGAGTAGGTACATAAAACCCGATTCCATTATTTACATATAGAAAAGAGAAATAATAAATGTACTAATTATATTTACTATATCATTTGAAAGCACTCAACACAGCAGAAGGTGTTTCATCACAGCCAATACAGCATCTTTTTAAATGTAATGATTTTGTAAACGCATTTTAATCAACACTGTAAAAGCTACTAATTTATGCAGCAAATGTATTTTTTACAATCATCATCATCTTTAATTCATTGACAGAAATAATATTTCACATCTGCTGTTATAATAAAGTGTTTAAGAACAGCTGATTTTGTTGACACTTTTCATATAATTTAAAAATCTTTTATTTCAAAAGGCAGAATGGTCACTTCATCACCTGTTAATATTAGAAAAGAGTCAGAATTATAAATAATGCCAATAAGAATTATATAGAACCATCCAGGTAAATATGTTAAAATGACCACAATGATTGAATATATAGTCTACCATTGCAATAGTCACCTTATCAAGATTAAATATTACTGAAGACACAACACCAAGGAGAAAAACTAACAAAGATTATAAAGAACCAGATGTCCAAATATGTCTCCCCTAGCACTATGATGTTCAAAGAGTTCAAAGTCTAACAACTCAATAATTTGTCTAATTGGCAAAAAGATTCATCAGATATCAAATATGATGGCTGTTTGGATTTGGACAATCTATATTTACACGGCAGAAATTTTTAAAAAATCACATTGAGTGTGTGTGTGTATATATATATATATATATATATTACAGAAATATGTAGCAAAAATATTATATTCTCTAAAATATAGTTATTAGGAGAGAAAAAAAGAATGGTTCTTGTAATTAAAAGGGATATAAAATCTAAATACAATTCATATAAATATTCTATACCAATAAAATCAATTGATCAGATCAACAAACTTTAATTTGAACAGGTGATTATTTACTCCTATCTTAGTAAAAACAGATTATTCGATGAATATGATATCAATAAATTGCAATAAAATAAACCATAAATATTGCACATTTACAAAACCCTCTTGTTGCACAAAGGTCAGCAGACTCAACACTAACTTAGAGTTGCATACTGTTTCGCTAATGAATACAATCTATCAAAGCCATTCAGCTGCTTATGCAAAGTAGATGTGCCTATACATCTTTAATACAAAGGACAATTATTCTAAAGTTATGCTGGACACATCAAAAGTGGCAATACTCTTAAAGCTACAAATCATTGTAAATGATTTGCTCTTCTTTTATTTATCACAAATACACAAGCAGGTGTGTGTGTGTGTGTGTGTGTGTGTGTGGATAAAATTTCACAGATGTAACTGGGTTATATATTAGTATTTCGTTATGTATGGCATTAGTTGAAGTTTCAATGATGGGTAATTATTGTCTGAATTTAAAAAACCAAGTGTCACTTCTGAGTGATCAGAGAAGTGCAGATTTTGTCAACTGCTATTCTAACCCATTTACGAACCATTTGACCACTGTGACAATCATGTATGAGTATAGAGGTGTGGGTGGGTGCAGCTATATGGTGTGACAGTTAGCAGAGGGGAGCACCATGAGAGCTACACAGTCTGTGTCTGCTGCTTAGGAGCTGCAACCCTGTGTGATGAGAGCAATGGAAGCAGCAGCAGCAGCAGTAACAGCAGCAGCAGGCTTTTAACTGACCTAGTTCATTGTTGCTACTGCAACAAGAGAAAAATTGATTGCGTGTATTGATTTTGAACGTAGTCAATCTGAGCGGGCAGGCGGGTGAGCAGAAGCATACAGGCAGCAACAGCAGGAGGATGAAATAAAGAGGAAAGACTATAAAGCAAAGATAAGTGATAGAAAGAACAAAGGTAAAAAGAAGAAAATAAAATAAATAGGTAAACATAGATAAAAGAAGAAAAAGTGCAAATAGAGTGATAATGAAGCAAGTGAGGTAATAGAGAGAGAGAGAGAGAGGGAGAAGGGGAGTTAAAACAAGTCTAAGAAAGTAGAAGAGAGAAAGAGAGAGAGAGAGAGTCAGGTAGCAAGAACAGTAGCAGGCAAGCAATGGCACCAGCAGTAATTCAAATAGTACATGTAGATGGTATTAGTACGTTCAGCCATCATTGTAAGCAAGCTGATTCTACCAGTGGAATACCAGGCAATGCTGCAACTGCTGCTGCTGCTGCTGCTACAGTTATTGAAGCTGGAAATTGGAAGAAGAGTCAATAAACATGCAATATGAATGATAGATATTTCTCTTCAGATTCCAAGACTAAAACAAAATAGAGCTGATAGTGATAGAATAGAGCCCCAAACTACCATGTGATGACTCAGGACTTTGGCAGTATTCAACATAAGCAGTAAGGTCAGACTGCTTTTAATATTGCCATTGCTTTTCTTCCCACTCACTAGGAAGCAAGAGTGGTTGGTCACACTTGGTAAATACTAAAGATTAAAATCACAAGAATATAAACAAAAAAGGTTTTTAGAGGAAATCTATGCTTTAATACAACTAAATATAGAGGTACCAACAGGTAAAAGACTTAGAATAAACATCTTTACACACATATAGGCTATTAAGTGATTAAAGTACTAATTACAAAGAGATCATTGGTTCTTCTATTTCTTATGTGAATTGATAAGCAAATCTAAGAGTTCCAGATTTTTCTTAGAAATGTTAATGATGAAAAAGAAAAGAAATGAGATCTTAAAAATCTATTCAGATGTTACTGCTAAATTTTGAAAATAAAATGAGTTTTTATGCCAACAGAATTTCAGGCCATTTCATTTGAATAACTAATGATATCTATATTAAAATAATCATCAGATATTCTTGTGCTGACAGTATTCCTTAACAGAAATGTATATTGTAGTGCACAAATATGATATAAATTGCATATATATAAATATTTAATGCATATGTTCCTAGAGAAATTTTAAAGGCCAAAATATCAAAATCAGTAAATTGCAATAATCTGAAAGCAATGTAGATATAGCCAAAGAGGGTATTAATGAATTTTTAAAGACATTATTTGTAACATATACAATTATAAACAAATTTATAAAATCAAATTTCTTCTGGTATTGGGCAGCCTTAATGTTTGTTGTTTGTTTGTATATTAGGTGGCATTAGAACTTTTAACTAACATCATAAAAAGGTCATTTTTGAATGTATTGTGACAATGGTTATTAGTGTACGTTTTTGTCAAAATTTATGTACTTTGGAATTTTTTTTACTTAAAAAAACAAAAAAATTAAAATGCAATTAATATGCAATAAGATAGAGTGCAGTGTATGGAGAAGGTACTGTAAATAACTGAACATGTCAAAAGCAGTTTGTAAAGTTTCCTGCTGAAGACTTCTCACTAAATGGTCATCTATGATCAGGTAAACCAGAATGAGAACAATTAAATCCAGGACATGAGAATAATCAATATTACATGATGCAGAGGATAATCAACATAATCAAAAAATTCAAATCAAGTGTTGAAATTAATTTGTATCAGCTTATGTTAGTCACTTTGATACATGGTTCCTACATAAGAGAGAAAAATAAGCTTGCTGGACCATAATCTTCATATGAAATTCAATACTTAAAAGTAACAAAAATATTCAACTTTTGAAAAATTGAGGCAGAGGATAAAAAGTGAATACTTAATAAGATGGAATGCAAGAGATCAATGGTCAAGTGAAATGAATTACCACTAATCATACCAAAGGTTTTATCCAAAGATGGAGATACAAGTGATTGATTAGAACAATTAAAGGCAACAATCAATGAAAAATGTCCAAAATTAATTAGGAAAAAGGGTATAATATTTCACTAAGATAACGTTAAATTGCAAGTTTTTGATGACCAGGAAAAAGTTTTCACTCATCTACCATATTCACTATATAATGCATCTTTGAATGATCATTTATTTTGGTTTTTAAAATTCTTAAAATCTTAAAGAAAAAATTTAATTTCTTTGAAGAATACAAAAATCACTTAGAGCAGATCTTTCGTGAGAAAGATAAAAAATCCTGAAAAGATAAAATTATGAAGTTGTCTGAATGAAAGCAAAATAATTACATAGATTAACTGTATTCTATCTAAAGAGTAACTTACTTTTCAAATCAACGAAATAGACTTTTAAAAAGTAATTCATTTTTCACTTTAAAATTTCAAGTCAATTTTTTTTATTTTCTTTCTGAATATTCAGTACTATCAAATCATTTTTGTTTTATATTCTCTAATTTATAAACAGAATAAAACCTTTCCTTTTAAAAGGTAAACTAGCAATTTATTTTTTCTCAGCATTGTTTCTACTGTAGATTATATAACTTAAATATGAACAATACACAAGGGTTTTCCATGACATTTTTAAATATCAAGGAGACATAATGGTAAGAAACTGTTCATATATTTTTTTAAAAAAACAATCCAAGATGTGACTAATGACATGAATCAGCTTTCCTTTTATAGATTATGAAATAGAAAAATGATTTTCATGTTGTTGATGTAAAGAGGTTAGTTAAAGGGATATAACAACAACAACAACAAACTGTGAGATTGTAGAAATACACATAAAGCAGAAAATGTTTCAATAAACCAAAGAGAAGGAAATAAGTCAAGCAGAATAGAGATCAAAAGGTCTGATAGGATAAACATATAGAATAAACACTAATTAGATGCATATATAATTTGTAGATGAAAATAGCATGGAAGTAAAATATATCATTAAGAAAAAAATTAAACATTTACTTCATTCAAATCATTAAAAAAGAATTTTTTTTTAAAAAAAGAAGCAATTTAAATTCTAATTAGCAAATTGAAAACAATCAACTTAAAAAAGAAACAATACTTTAATAATAAACTATATTGCAATACAACAATATTCAAGCATTAAACTTTTTTTTTCAATTCTTCAAGGATATTTAAATCAATTATACACTCAGAATTATATCACATTCATCAAATGAAAAGATCGCATTTGCTTTTCTTTTAAAGTTTTCAATCAAATATTATTCAATAGATGATTTCAATATAGTATGTAGATTATTTTGAAAAAAGATAAAGCCTAACATTTACATTTATCTCAAAGGATAAATCATATTGGAATCTTTACACTATCAAATCATGAATAAATAACTTATGAAATAATGTAATTCCTGAGATTCTTTAATATTCCATTTAAGTAGGATAACAGAAGCTGAAGAGATTTAATAAAGAACAAAACTGGGTTTTGATGAATATGCAAGAAATATCTTTTAAGTCTGTGCACATGCACAAAAAACTTCTTGAATCACTTTACCATTTCCTGTTATTTTACTCATCTATGAAAATTGATGTACAGCATAGCCCACCCATGAAAATTTATGTTAATTTTGTTTCAATATACAAAAAATGATATAGAAATATGATAATTATATTCCCCATCAGATAAGAGTAAGTCTCAATAATTTGCTTCCATTTTAACTGAACAATTACAGTTAAGTTCCAAAATCAAAAATTGGCCACTGGCCATAACTTTGACATCTCAGAGGCTAAGGGAGGGAAAAATTAAAGAAATGTGGCCAATGGTTGAAGGCATAATTTTGGAATTTAACTGTTCTGCAAGAAAATCTATGTAAGGGAATGATACTTAATTTAACATGGATGTTGAATGCATTACATTACTATAAAAAAATTTTGTACATTATCACAGAAATAACAAATTTTTATTGGCAGGCTCTTCTAGATAAGCACTGAAAATTCTTATAATTCAACATTCAAAGAAAGAAACACACACACACATACATATATAAGTTGATCGCTGAAGGTCAACACCCGATTTATTGTCACAAAGTCATTAATTTATTAAATTCATTTTTGAACTATGAGTCGCTCCTAGTTCTTCTCATTATTTTTTGCTTAAAAATTAAATCTTCAAATTTTAACCATTATACATAAGTATAAGTATAATATCTGCAACTTCTTTGTTTAAAAAAAGTTTGTTTATTCCATAAATTCAGTTTTCAAAAAATCTAATACAGTTAAAATAACAAATGTTCAAAGTTGAAAATTTAAGATAAAAGTTGTTTTAATAATTTTTTGAGTAAATCTAAATAAAACTCATTGAATACATGAGTATTATTATTTTTGTTTAATATTTCTTCCTTTTCTCTACTCTTAGAATTATTTAGGCATTTATTCTAAGTAATAAGTACACTAGATTTATCAATACAGAAAAAGAAAATTGTTAAAGAAAATTCAATTGTTTTCTTTTTCAGTACTGAACTTAATTCCTCTGGGTCACCTTGTCATAGTGTAATAGTGAGTTAAGCTAACAGAGCAGATACTACTGAATGGTGAGTTCAATCCTCACTGGGTGTTTCATATTTTCACCTTTGTGATAAATGTAAGATAAGCTTAGTTTTAAAAGGCAGTTTGCATGATATAATCACTTAACAGCTAGGCTAGCGTGTTCAGTTCTCACTGGGTACCTAATACTTTTGGCCTAGCACCAGACTAAGATTAGTAAATGACTACTATCCTCTGTTTAACTAGACATAATTATCAGTTCTAAATTGACTTGTTTCATAGAATATTTACAAATAGCCTTATAGGAAATATAAATTGAAAATATTTAGTTAAACAACAGAATTAAACATCAACCTGACATAAGTATACCTAAAAATACTAAAACTGTCATTGGTCCCTTTGAAGAATAAGTAAGTACAAAAATTGCACCTCATCTCAATCTTATTTTGATAATCCTTCTCTCTATCTTAATTGTTGTTGGCAAAGTGACTAAGGCTCCTAAATCTTCAATTATTAGTACACAAATGTATTCTTGAACCTTGATAATAACTTTTGATTTGATCTAACTAAAATTTGAACACATAAGGGAAAGGTATTGTGTCATTCAATGATAATAGAATTTTTTAAAGGCTACAATGAACACTCAAGTTAAACTCAGGTGTTTTTTTTTTATACTATAAGCTAAGAACTGAAGTACCAATTTGAAATGATCACAATGTTAACTATTAGAATTATTATAAGTACATCTATTTAAAAATTACTCAGAAATATGCAGGGGGGAGAGGAAGCTATATAGTAAAAGGAATAAATGAGAATAAGTTATTTTCTGGTAAGTATAGCTTGATGAATAAGACAAAACACATGTATACATTAACATCGACAAGTTTACAATAGTCATTTGCTGCCATCTCCTGCTCATTCCTGTAAAAACAGAACTATCCAGTTTTCCTAACTCTGCAACAGCAGTAAATTTCCATAACCTGCTGCACACTTCTCTCAAAATGTTTTGCCTCTCCATAACACCAAGAAAGTAGACTCCAGAAGGTGGCCAGGTATAAGGGGGGGGGGGAAGAAAAGGAGACCACAGCAGCAGCAGCAGCACTCAGCTAGAACATATAATGTAATGCAGCAGCAGCAGCAGCAGAAAAGCAAAACGAGGCAAGTTACTACTTGTGATAAATGGTGTTGTTGCTACCAGTTGCGGTGCTAGCATTTCCAAACTCTTAGAACAATGTTATTGATCTTGAGCTAACAAAGATCTCTGATACTCTTTACCATGACCAAAGAAGGTGGAATCAAGCAAGCAGAGAAACAATAATAAAACTTGAAAAGTTAAATGAAATATAAGAAGCAACTCTTTTGAGAGGCAGGTGTTTAGGAAGCTTATATAAAGCTTCCTAAACACCTAAAAATCATCAAAAAATAATCATGTGAATTATACAATGTTTTTAATATATGGGCCATTCCGATTTATAAAAAAAAATATTAAATAAAGCTATTATCATTCAATATATATATCATCAATAATGAAATTTGCTACCTTTATAAATATAGAGTGCTCAATATCAATGATAGAGCCTATGCAGATCTAAGTTATGACAACATAGACACAGTCAACAGCACTAACTGATGGTCAGTTTTTTGCCAACATGATCCTTGACAATTGCGTGAGCAAGAAATTGGCAGTCACCAAACTATTAACCCAGTGTTTATGCTATTCTAACTTTATATATAATGTGTATGTTTATACATTAAATAAATATAGGCAAGGTCCAACAAAATGTAAAGGAGGAAGGAAAAGGAAGTAAGGATGATTTTATAATACTGACAGGAGCTAATTTGTTTGGTATTATATATCATAATAAACAAAAAGGTAACATATTGTCAACAAAAATGTATGTAGAATAAACATAACTTTGGAAATGCAATAAAATAGCGAATAAACAAACAAAAATTCATCTTTTAGAAACTGCAAGTTAAAAGGATACAATGTACTTCTATAATAAATGAGATATTGATTTTGAACTGACACATTACATTAAGTGTTTGTTTTAAAATGTCTCTGGTCCTTTCTTTGGTGCAATGTGATATGGTAGACTGAAATCATGTTCAGTATCTTCTTTAAGCACAAGTGCAGATTAGATGTTAGCATAAGAAATATGATTTGTACAATGCATTGCACTTGTAGCAAAGGTATTAATTAACACTGATCAATGAATAACAAATAATACAAGAGGATAAAAGTTGGTTTGAATCTATTAATAATTTCTGTAAAGAGACAAAGTTATTTCAATAATACAATTTCTAAAAAAAAATGATAACTTATGTTTAAAAAAAAAAAAAAAAGGTTACATGTTTAAATATGGCTAAATCTCAAAGATTACATACATTTCAAATGATCATGAGAGATTGATAGCGATAAAATTTAAGTGTTATAAGCATACAACATAGTTAACAATGAACACAGCTGGTATGTTACAAAATTGTCTAGAAGTGAGAAATGTTCTGAGCTGAATTTAAAATGTTGCTTGATGGTAACTCACAGCTAATAGCTGAAAAGACAATATTATTTCAATCCAATCAACAAATAATTATTTGACATTTGAAACTCTATGATAAAATGATTTATAACAAATTAATGTAAATGCTCAACAGCTCATATGACCAACTGATGTTGGCCATACTTTAGGCAGAAGTGGAAGCACCAGTGCATTTAAACCCTAATTAAAAATAATGGGTAAAAATGAGGAGAATTACTTTAGAGTGATATTTCTCTTAAATTTTGATGTACATGAAAATATACAAACATTTCTATCATATACATGTTATAAACAGTAATCAAGGCATTTGTTGTATTCAGAAAAAAAAGACCATATTTACAACTTTACAAACACGTTGGTTGGTTGGTTGGTTTTTTGTTTAATAGTATATCAACTTTCATGGAGTTATTTAATGTTAAAGCCATCCTTGTAGAACATAAGTGGCAGTACTTAAGGTTTCTTTGTTTAATGGCATATCAACCTACATGGGGTTATTTAATGCCAAAACCATCCTTGTAGAAGAACATTAGAGGTACTATTTGAGGTTTCTTTGTTTAATAGCATATCAATCTTTGTGGGTCATTTAATGCCAAAGCTAATCTTATAGAAGAACATTAGTGGTATCATTTAACCCATAGTGCTGGGAGGATAAGAGTTGATACTTTTCTCAACGTGAACATGATAACAAGATTGGAGTTTGAATTTGCTTACAATGATATCACAGTCCAACATGTTAAGACTACACCTTCCCAAGCACACTGGGATACAACAGCTTGTACAATAATTTATGTATACAGTTTCAGATTATCCAATTGTCAATGAGATAGACTAGCAGCTGTAGGATAGAGTCAATGCATCAGGTCCAAGATTGCATCAATTTCAATTCATGTTCTACGTATATCTTTAAATACTATCTTTTCCAAAATTACCTGCATCTTCTAAAATGTATGTATTTACCCAACCCCTCTGCCACAGGCAGAATGTGACACAAGGCCAATTTTTAAGTGGAGTAAAACTGGTTTTAATTTTGAGTTTTCCTTTTCCTAAACTAGTTGCCAAACCAAAGCTAAAGAATCCAGTCTGATCAACTATTTACCCATAGCTTCTAAAATGAATATTAAAGTTAATCAGTTTTCTTCTCAAACCAAACAATTTGTGGAATTAGCTATACAAATCAACCCAATTATAAAATGGAAATTTCAAGTTAAACATCAGCATATTTCACTAGTTCTAACCCTAACAATGAACATGCCTCTGATGATTGGTATATCAAATAAAATTATCAAAGACTTATTCATACTTAAGATTGTTTAATGTCGTTTTATTTCATAAAAAGGAGAGATATTAAAAAAAATATATTTTAATTTAATATAAAATCATTTGAAAAGCTTAAAATAAAGAAAATTGAAATAGCAAACATGCACAAGTTATCAGAAAGAATTTTCTAGAAAGGATGATTGGAAATTTCAAGTTCTGCAAAAATCCAACCATGACAAAATAAAAGTAGAGTTTTTTGCTTTCACTAATTACACACAGTTTTACTATAGAACTATTGAGTGAAAAGACTCTTCATAGAAATTCAATCTTCTAAATCAGTCAACCAAAAATAATCTCACAGCAAAACTTATTCAAAACAATTTTTTTTAACTGAAAATTTACAAATAATCAGAATTAAAAAAATAATAATAATTGTGTACTAAAAAGATTATGGAAGAACTAATAAACATGATCAATAAATGAATCTTTAGTGCAGATTAATAAATTGTGACAGAAAACTATTGCTAATTTCATTTCTACATTTAGAGATCAACTATGAAGCTATGAAAGTGAATAGAAGATAGTATAAAAAGATTTTTAAAAACTGTCATAGTTAAATACCAAACACTAATTGAAATAATTTTAATAAGAGATCCCACACATGAGTAAAGGGCAAAAAAATCCTTGTGTCAATAGTTTATTACAGAAAAAGAATTGAAGAAATTGCTTAGGTTTGTGTTGTGTACAAGTGAAAGCTACTAAAGAAGAAATTCTTCTTTCCTCAAATTTTAGTGAAGTGAACTAGGTCAATCAAGTGAAAAAGCATCATACAAGCATTTCAATAACTAAATGCAAAAGTGGAGAGAAAGAGAAATCAATGGGAAGGAAAAGATGCAAGTAATCATAGCACAAGCAACTTAATTGAGAGACTGGCAAAATACAAAGCAGATAACAATGATTACAAATACAAAAGAAGTGGTTCTTTACTTACAGATGGAAACTTATTGTCGAGAGAGTCATTCATAAAATACAACTTTACAATAAAAACAATAATAAATATTCTGAACAAGTCAGAATAGACATTTTTACATAGGAATTTAATCAAAATCAATTAAATCACCAAAGGACTTTAGAAATGGGAGAATTATAATACATCTAGAAAATAAAGAACTCTTAAATGGATTAAAATAAAGGTGAACATAATTAGTGCAAGAAATCTAGATCAAACTATTATTCATCTACAATAAAAGAGGCAATGATAAGAAAAATTCTTACAGCAGTATGTTGAAAGCACCACTTGTTGTGTGATCATCAAAGTAATGTCAAACTTGGTCACTACCATTTGGGAACAGCCAGTCTCATGCCCAAACAAAAAAGAGGAAAGTTGAGCAAATTCAGCTATAAAAAATATTCAATGTTCACCCTGCATTTGGTTAAAGCAACCAGAAAGACATTAAAAGAAATGAAACAACCAGGTTGCTTGGAATGTTGTAGACATCAAAATAAACTCGGGTACATGTATGCTTTGAATGGATCCTGCAAGAATTGGCTTTCTCTTGTATATAATCAGACTTGGATCAAATTCTCATATTGAAAATGTTTTCTCCCGTTATTTAAAAAAAAATAAATAAAGTACATTTAACAGTAATTTCAACTTTTTCCAGATGAATCTTGCTAATCCTTGTATTAATCATAATCATGTATGATCTACTTATAGAAGAATGTTAACAAACATCCTTCCCAAAATTTTCAGATATAATGCAATTGTTTATTGGGAATTATATTTAAAAAACAAAAAAGGAGTAAAAATAAAAAGAGAAAAATAAAAGCAATTTATTACTAATAGAATATTGTGTGCAGTGGACAACCAGTTTAATTTCAAGTGATTCAAAATTTACTGCAGAACAAAGAATACAAGGCAGCAACTTACCATTTTTTTCTTATGTTTGCTGCACTCATCAAAGAACACTTATTTCTTATTCCAAGATTCGTTTTGAAAAATTATCAAACACTAAACTGTAGATATTTTATGAACAATAACATCACAAAAAGAATCTGCTTATATCTTTCCTTTTTAAGATATCTACAATTATATATTCTTTAATGTTAATGCCAACTATATATTCTGGCTCAGCAGTTGTATACAAGACAATGTTATAAGTTCCAGGGCGCCTCTCGTGGTGTAATGGTTAGCAAGCTCGACTAGCAAACCTACACGAGTGAGTTCGAGTCTCATTGGGTGCCTCTTTCATATGGCCTTGTGCCACATCTAAGCAAGAAGCTTAGTAAATTTCCAATGTTATAAGTTCCAAAGTTCAAACTCTGAAATCAGGGAAGTTAAGCCTCTTGTTATGACTTATTTAGATGATTTCAGGTTAGTACAAAAATATTTCTATGTTAGCCAGTTGAGAAAAATCCCTCATACTGAAAGAGCATATATCCAATATTTATCATTTGAATATGATACTTTAAAGACTGAATGATATCAGTTATAATTTACGATGGTCGAGTAAAAAGTTCATAATAAAGTTAAGAAAGTAATGGGATAAATTTGCAACCAATCAGTTTCTTTAGATCATTATTAACTGTCAAAAACAAACATACTAAATCATAAAACCAAAATAAGTGATTAGCACACTTAAAAAATGTAAACAATTTTAGCAATCATGCTTTTACCAAGCAGAGAAAATAGCTAATTCTTAAGCAAATTAAAATATATTGTCATAAGAAGTCTACTAAATTCAGTAAGAACACTGAAAGTTAGCCCAAGGTCAGGTAAAACTTAAACTACAAGCCTACAAGGAAATAGATTATAGGTGACTAAACATCAGGTACATAGTTAGTTAGATAGGTTATCTCATATTGCATTCAGTCTAAGGACACAGCTTCTGAATAGAAAATGCTTCTAGTTTTTGGTCCCCGCCTTCAGGTAGACAAATGATCAATGACAAGTAAGCATAGCACTAAACCTTCTGGTCTAGTTCAAATAATCAACATGTGCCAGACTCACATTGCACTTAATATGTCTAAGTCCAGCAGGGTCACCTGGCTCACATTGCACCTAGCCTATGACCGGCATAGTCCAACACAGCACGAGTCTCAGCTCACATCTGACATTCTCCTTCACTAAACCCCACCTTTAAAAAATATCTTGTGTCAAGTCCTGTCTGGTAGGAGGCAGAGACAAATATTGCTTCTAGTTTATTATTTTGAATAATAACAAAAACAATGATGATGATGATGATTTTACTAAAAGGAGAGTAGGTAAATTAAATCAAATATTTTGAATCAATTAAAACTATAGAAATATTCCTAGTTTCTACTTTGCAAGAAAGGCTAAATTGTTATATCAATGTGAGGGGATGTCTCTTTTGGGATTTAAAAGGAATATTAATTTATTACTTTCTCCAAAAGCAATAGGATGTCTCTAAAGACTGTTGTAATGACAGAACTGCATGAGTATTTGACTTTTAAGCATCTTATGCTATCCATCAAAACAATGAACATGATCAAATGATACTGCTATCTAATATAATATCTGATTTCTATCACTTTCTTAATATGTACTTAAAAATTAAGATTTATGCAGGTGATCTTAATATCATTTTAAAGTTTGTTTTTTTTAATCTTCAGAATGGAGATACTTTATAAAGTAAAATCTGGGTCTCTTATTCCTGGAAAAAGTATGAGTCTTTTAAAAAGAACAATTCTGAAAAATAAAAGAAGCTATATTCCAAGGTCACATCTTGGGCAACAAATCTTTCAATTAACTTTTGTAAATAAAACATCCTTTTATTTACATTAAGACTCTGAATATTTTATATAACAAGGTATTTAGCAACATCACAAAATATTTCCTCATCATAAATATCATCACATTCTGTAACACATTCATTCAGTAAGTGAGACCTATTGATTCATTTAAATACCAAAAACTGCTGGCATTTTCTTTTATAGAAAAAATTGTTTTGAATTTCATTTTTCATTTCTGAGAACTTTTAAGATCAGATTCATAAGATAAGGCAGATATCTGTAGAAATTACCTTTATGTTACTTGACTTTTTTTTCCAGGGATGTAAATTATATTTTAAAATTATCTTTTCATCATAGTTATGGATTCTAGCAAATGAGAAGATGGAAAGACAGTCAATTTACTATGTGAACATAATTATTCTATTTCAGGAGTTTCAAAAATACAGACATAAAAGTTTTTGAAGCTATGTATCAGTTAATTACATTAAATGTGAAAGTAATTTTGTTTTTAATGAAGAATTCAGATCAGAACTGACATATTAAAAGATGGGAATTTTTTAAAACTTTTCAGTAGACTTAAACTATTTTAATCATGATCACAAGCAAGTCAAACTGAATATTTACAAGTATCAACAATCTCATCATTATTTTTCCTGCATTAAAGACACTTTATAAATAATATCAGTAGAAAATCAGTTTTAAAAACATTGAATTATTCAAATTTCCTAACGAAAGAGTTATAGCAGTTAAAAATGAACCCCAGTGCCAATACACAATATAATTACCAATAACTAAGATTATATATGATCCTCAAACTTTCAATGTCAACTCCTTCAAACGCTAACTAGATACATTAATCTATTAGTTGGACATCAAATTTTACTTTCATTAGAAGTTATTCTATTTTTAGCTTCAAAATTATCCCTCAGCAGCTTATTTATAAAGATGGCTAAAAAGAAATTAAATAATCTTTACTGACACATTTTGATCATCTTGAGGATTAAACTTGAACATTTATTCAATAAGTTTAATTATTTACAAAGTGTATTATAAATGAAAGTTATGATAAAATAATAAAAAAGCAAAAATCAGTCCCTTATAGGCAGTCATGTTTTGTTTTAGTTTTTAATAGAAGAACCTTACAAAAGAATTTGCTTATCAATTGGTCTTAATAAATGAAACAAGAATTTGCTCATAAACTGGTCTTGATAAATGAAACAAGAAACATTTGGCTTCCCAAATTTCTAGTCCATCCTTATTAGAATCCAAGTTTCAAATTGGATTAAATTCAAATAAAAACACATATCTTATACAAATCAGTGATATTTTTCACACACCAAATACACTGACATAGTCAGAAAATGTAGACAAAAGTGTATGTGTAATGAGTGATACAAGAATAATACAAATCCTGTGTCTAAAATTTATAAGAAACAATGAAAAACTCTTTAAAATGCTGAAAAGAATTTAACGAGTCAAATCCCTAAAAAGGACTTAATAAAATTTATCTTTACCACTGATTCATAGGGCACGAAACATATCTTTTTAATTCTGTAGAACAAAACTATTTCATTTCTACAATTATATTACAAATAAAATCAGTATAAAATATCAGAAAGATTTAGATAAGAAAGCTAAATATGATAGACAGATATATTTATTTCTTTGAGTCCCAAGAAAAAGTCTCAGAAATAATTAGATTGAAGAAAAATTAAATGAGTACATTAATGGAATTTATTATTATTTCACTTCTTGTGAGGTTTTCACACCAGTTTTAACTGGTGGTATTTCACTGAAGTCTGAATGATAACAGCAAGTCTCCTCAGGTCATCAGGACTTTTAGCAATATTCTGGTTAATCTTAACAATGCTATGGCCTGTATGATCTCAACTCTTCCCACTGATTTCCAATTCCTCCTGTCCCTTTTCCAAGCCTTTGGGGACTGGTCCAAGGGTGCCAATCACAATTGGCATCACCATCACCTTCATGTTCCACAGATTTCATCATCATCATAATTATTCTTTCCAGATATGAAATGTAGGCAATGTTTTTGAAATTATGGAAGATGGTGATGTAATAATATTATCTACAAATTTTAATTTGGGGTTATAGTTATACAGTAGTATAAGCTTTCATTTTATAAGGTCAAAATAGAATTTACAGCTTTTTAATCATTCAGACAATAGTTAAATTTTATCTAAGTACATAGTGCAATTGAGAGCTTTAAAAAATAGACTTGCTAAGATAAAGGTAATATTCAATTTTCTATTTTATTCTAATGAATAATTGGTTTATTCACATTAACTAATAGTAACTTCTTAAATTAGCATAACATTATGTGAACTGAATTCACCTTAATTTAGCATAGAAGTTCAATATTCCCAACAAAACAATTTTGTAAGCTTCAAAATACAGATAACTACAATAAGATATTCTATTGAAACCATTTTTCCTTTAATACATGAAAAAGTGATGGCAAAGAATTACTGACCTTCATTTTTTTTAGTATCCTCATTTCAGAGTTTTTTTCCTTTTAAATAATAAAATTCTAACAGAGAAAAGCAATACAGATTTTTTTTCAGAATAAAAAATGAAAAATAAATTTTATTTACAATGCCCTGAAAAATTGAAATTGCTATATTTCCATATGTAAGGATGACTTCCAATTTTTGATTGATTGATTTTTAATGGCATGTCAACCTATCTCAAGTTATTTTATGCCAAGAGGTTAGGGAATCGCATTCATATTTACATTTTTTGTAGAGTTGTTTCTAAAAAGATTTTTGTCTTTTGCACATGATCCTATTGAATATGAAAAGTTTTTAAACAGATCAATTTAACTCGTTCATCATATTTTTGAGTAATAGTAAAAAGTAAAAATAAATACCATTTTACCTTGCAAGACTGTATTGTAAATACCACTTACCTCAAGTAGGTGTAAAATGTAATCCAAAAGGGGTTTTCTTAACATGTACTTACCTAGAAATAAAAACAAAAAGAATATGATAATCAACATTTATTCAACAGACAACAGGCCACAACATCCAAATAATAACATAAAAAAATATAAATGCACATTGGCCAAGAAATCACAACTCCTTATCAAACACAGACCACTGAATTATGTTGTCAATGAATATAAGATAAATTTCATACCTAAAATTCAGAGTTATAAGTTATCAAAAGCTTGTCAATTCAAGCAGATATAACATTTTTATATCATGCATTATTTTATTAAACTAATGTAAAATAAATAAACTCTAAGGATAATAATGAAGTTCCAGGGTTATAACAAGTGGTGGTGGGCTAGGGTATTCCCTAGAGATATGAGAAAAATAGAAAATCTTTTGTAAATGATGAATTGATAAACATAATTCTAGGCTCATGGACATTTGACCAATGCTGATGATAACAATGCCAAATTGTATTGCTAGCCACTTTGCTAAATTTGAAGTCATAAAAATCCTCTAAGAGTTTTTGTAGAAACCAATAAAACTAAAAAATGACTCTAGTGACAGATTTACAGTCATTTTCTCTGCTCTAAGAACTGAATAACAAGTCATCTTAGAATTACATTAAAAAAAGACAATTTTGCTTCCACATAGACTTTATAACTCCTCACTCAAAATATTTTTTCTCATTTACAAAGTAATTTTTTTTCTTTTAAGTTTTAGCACAATATTTTCAAAAACAGTTTGTTTTAATAAGCAAATTTAGTTTTTCTTCAAAAGAAAAAGCTGGTCTCAACCTTTTGCTAAAAATAACACTGAAAATAATTTTATTTTGAAAACACATTAATGAAAAAAGGGTCTGTTAAAGGACCAAACATGGGTAACTGATTACCTGTCATAAATCTATATAGAAAAAATTTAAACAAAAACAATTAATTTTTCATATTCTTTTTAAATTATCATACAGTTGAAATCTAATTTATAGAATCACAAAGAAATTTTCTTTAAAAAATTCACTATAAGTGTTTGTTTTTTGTTTTTTGTTTTTTAGGTGGGGACTTCAAGGATGGGAGTGATGAATACAACTGATGTCTACTCATTTTATTGTTGTTTGACTTCAGATTCTTAAACAAGTTCTTTTCTGTTATTATTTTGGTATTTTCCTATTAACTGATATGTACTTGATTTATTATTTGTTTTGTTTCATTGTCTTCAAATTGTCAAATAGACAAGTTTTTGATTTAATAATAAAATATTTTTTTAAAGTTTTATGAGGTGAAGGGGTTCATTTTGCAATGCAAGATAACAAGTGGGGGGGGGGCATTTATATTAAAAAGAAAAAGAAAACATTCTAATTCTGTATTACTCTAAGCTAGAAAAAAATTACAGCTTTTTTAATCTATACAGGATAATTAAAAACATTAAGACAACATTCACATTCTTGCAGTTATTTACTGAAACAAAGGGTAATATTTATTCTTAAAACAAAAAGTGAAATTAAATTTGATAATTTGTAGGAATAAATTAGCTGATAGTTTAAATATTATTTGATTTAATAACAGATGCAAAAATGTAGAATTTTATAAATATACCATAGACATCAGACAAAATAAAATAAAATGGAAAATACTAGGGTAAGTCAACAAATAATGAGAATTTTTTGAAAAAAAAGCAAAATAAAATTTTTTCAAAACTTTTTTTTTTATAAATATGAACTTTACATTCTTTGGAATTGGTCTATAGCAAAAATTATTTTAATTTTACAAAAATATTTCTTTTAAGGCTATTCAAAATGGTAAAAAATCAAACAGTGCTCTGGATTTGAACAGATGTCTGTCCAAGTTTTAGTGACTGAGAAGTGCAAATCATGTGAAATTTACAGAAGAAACAGAGATGTGTATAAAAAAAAGCATGTTTTAGTGAAATAAATGGGTAAAAAACGAGTCAAAAGTGGAAACATGCCAACTCTCTAATAAAGAAAAAGTTCTAGAGGCAGTAGTCAGTAAAGAAGATCATGCTGACAATCTTCTGAGACATGAAAAGATGCATTACTATTTATTTCCTTAGAAAAGGTGCAACTCTAAACAATGCTTCCAATTGTCAACTCCTTAGGCAAAATTCACCTTATCTATTAAATGACCCTCATATCTTGTGTACTTCAAGTAGTAAATAAATTGCAAAATTGATTCCTACAATCAACAAAGACAGCAGATTTCAAATTTGCTCCAGATCTTTAGAAAGTCATAAACAAATAAATATTTATACTTTTTGCCAGAAATTTTTTTTCTATTTTCATAATCTACTTTAATCCCATTAAATGAATAGACACATTATCCAGAATAATAACCGATTAAATTTAAAAGAAATCTATTTTAAAAGATTCTTCATACAGGAAAAAAGTTTAACGAAACTCTTAATTTTTCTTCTTATACAAATCAAGAGATTTTCTTATATTAACCAAATGGGATTTTAAAATATTTAAAAAGTGTACAATTTTGCAGGGGTTATGAAGAAAATAATGTCCTACACCAATCTTCAATAGTTACGTGTCATAAAACAGGCTATTAGATGTTGATATTGGCAAAAAATAATCTACCTTTAAATTGATTATATAAGTTAAGCAAAGTTAAATTTGAACCAAATTTGTTTTATGCATTTAATGCTTTAATTGTAAATAATCGAGTAAAAAAAAATAAAATAATTTTACACATTGATACAAACATTAAAATCAGGCTACAACTTAATATGTGGTGAATAAATTTTTTTTTAAATTTCTATTGATTTTATAATTAAAATTTTTAAAATTCTAAAAACATTTTCAAATGCATTCTTTCTATAAATTGTTGAAATATATTTGAAAAATCTGATAAACAAATAGATAAGACAATGAGTGGTACAGATGTTTCTTTACCTATTTGCAACGCCTTTCATCTAAAATTTCATGTAGCGAGAGGTTTGACAAACACTTTTAAGGCAACACATTTTCTTTTGAATGTATGTAGAAACAGCAATAAATAAAAATCAATTTTATAGGTTATTTTATTGTAGGTATTTTAATGTGGTCTTTATAATCTATCATATAATAAAGAGAACTTCACTGAGATTGTTGAGTTGCTATAGTATATCTATATCTGACCACATAAAACCAAAAAGATATTTTAAAGTAATCTTGATAGCCATTTATTTTGACAGACATCAAACAACTATTATCTAATTTTCCTGTAATGGAACAAAAAAGAAAAACAGAAATAATTCCTGCAGTTATAGCTTAAGATGTTTTTAAAAATAACATTGGAAACTTTTGAACAAACTTTATAAAACTCTAATTAAAGAAATTATTTGAAATATGAGATAAGAAATTCTTTAATGTAAATTTTATACAAGAATTAAGAAAATTAAGAAATTCTTTAATGTAAATTTTATACAAGAAATTAATAAATTAATATTTCCTTCAATAGACAATTTCATTGATGTATGATAGATTTCAAGATCTAAAAAAGCTTAAATAAAATTAGATTAAAACTTTTTAAAATACTCAATTAGGTGACATCAACTAAATTGATATTTTGCAGAAGAAACTCTTAAATTAATATTAGTTGTAATTAACATAGCAAGATAATTCATTTTATACACACGGCATAATACTTTAAAATTATTAAAATTTTTGTATAAAACAAGTTTTCAATGTTGTACAAAGTGTTTTTTTTTTTTTTTGTGTATTTCTTTTTTTTTAAGACGAGTTATTATTTTTTGGAAATTTTTATGAGTTTATTCTGAATATTTTAATTAAATTCTATTTAAGTATATGATGCACCTGAGTAGTCTAGTTGTGTTTGTATTTGAAAGTATTCAGGCAATTTCAAATCAATACAAAAATATTAGAAAAACAATCATAACATTACAATAGCTTAAAGATTAGGCAATGGTTAACTTTGCATTTTCATGAAAACATAACAAGTGTCAAGTTGGTCTGTATGATTACACATAGCCCTCTCCCAGGGACCCAAATTTCCCTATACGCTTTCTCCCAACACATCTTCAATGCTATATTTACACTTGCATACTTAACAACTGAGAAGAAAATGTCCAGGTTATAAATAACAGTAAAATATCAGTTGTATTTACTGAAATATGTTAAGATTGAATAATGAGTTTGCAGAAGTTCACAACAACTCAATGAAGTTAAATAACACAGATGCAAAATAAAAAAAAAAGATTTTCAAAATGATTCATTATATGAAAACATTGGAAATATCAAATGATTTGAAAGTTCAGCTGACTTCTAACATAACAGAAAATTAGTGAAAATAATTTCAAAAAAACAATTACTATTAGGTCATTGACAATTAGCACGTTAGATTTTACCTTCATATGCAAAAAACAAAAATGGATAAAATGAAAAATCTATATTTGGGCTTATAATTTTTCCAATATTCACAAACCAGAAAAGAATTTTTTTTTTTTTTTTTTACAGATAATCTTACAAAGCTGAACTTTTGAAAAATTTGGTCAATTATCAAACAAGTAGTTTTCTCTCTATCCTTAGCTGCATTAAATTTAACTTCATACTTTGGAATACACAAATTTTCTAATGAAAATATAATTAACTAGAAAAAAAAATAAACAGACTGCTTAGAAAATTATTTAAAATACTTAAAAGATTTACCTTTAATTCTAATTAGTTATGAGTTTGACTTTTTTTAAACCCTTTTTGATTATAAATAACTTCAAATCAAATCTTTAATATAAATGGTGATAATAAAACCAAAATTGTGTTTATAAGCAATGATGATGATGATATGAATAAATTTGAAATTAAACTTCATCTATGGCTGTTGATTGTTAAATAAATACTAATTGTCTTAATTCTTTAAACTGTCTAATAGACAAGGGTTATCAAGTCCTTAATTTCAATCATACATCTTAGATGCATCAGGGAGGTCTTCAGTGATGCGCTGTCTTCATTGCCGATTTCGGGTTATTTCTGCATCATATCAGCTCCGACAGTAACCCCGGCTTGACTCTGAAAGAGCCAAGCCACCTCCGTGATCGCAACGTGCTACGCTCGTGCCTCTACCAAAGCAAAGAAAAAATAAATAAAAAGCCAGACTTCGGCCGTTCTTATAGACATCTGTCTTTTAGTAAACAGCCAATGAAAACAGGGTATTCCGCACTCCTCTGCTATATAATACCATCTTTACCTCATCCGGTTTCGCCCGGCTACTTCCGGAATCGGTACCGAGGTAAGATGTTATTTTAATACTCGTCCGTGTCCATGATTTACACTTCACTAGACTTACACCAATCTCCCGCCAAATCTGTCCTATACTAATACTTCTAAACTAACATGAATTAATCCCCCACTCAAAACTATTCAGTCAGTCTTTAACTTTTACCTTATACCCCTATTTGCAAAAAAAAAAAAAAAAATAAAAAAAAAATAATAATCCCGTTTATTTGGCTCACGAGATTATTTGCTACAGATTAACTCATGCTTTTTGCCAAAATTTTCCTCCCCATTTATCATTAACCTATGCTCATATTACCAATCTAATGCATATTCCTAAAAAAAAAAAAAAAAAAAAAAAAAAAAAAACGCTACTCTATTCAACTCCTTACATTCTAATTTATTACTATTTCAAACCTATCTCCAGCCCCCCCACTTCGTCCCATGAACTATTTGCAATTAGGTCTCAATCAATTAACTAAAACTGCTTGTGACCGCTGGCAAATAAATTATTACCTTAAATTGTAGCGGACCACAACCAGTATACGAGGAAGAAAAAAAAATAATAATAAAAAACCCTGGATTATTAAAAAAATAAATAAATAAAATAAAATAAAATGTCCATCCCCCCTCCCAACTGCCAATTATTCTCAACCCCTCCCCCTGACATTCTGACTATCCTAACTTAGTATTAACTCATTATACATTTATGGTTTATAATGTGTCTCCTAGTCTTAATTCTTTAGGCTCCTCCAACGTCCTCTTTATTTCTTCCATGGCTCTGATCTCTTAAGCCAAATCCACTTTGACGCCTTCAGAACTGTGTTGGTAATGTCCTTCAGCGCTCTCACTCTAGCTGCCCCGACTATACCAATTTTTGCTAGGGCTCTGCCCAAAGACTGTCCAGCAAAGCCCCTGCAACCAACTTCTACGGGGTCATAATGAATCTTCCATGACTTTTGTTGACATTGTTCGACCAGTTCTTGGTATTTGGACCTTTTCCTCTCATTAGCGAGAGTAATATATTCCTCCCATGACACACTCAGCTCCCAAATAATGCACTACTTTGTGTTATCAGAGTGCAATATCAGGTCCGGTCTTAGCGATGTTACAGCTATGTGTCCGGGGAACTTCAGCTGAGTCTCCAGATCCACTGTCAACTGCCAATCGTCCGCGGAAGATAACAGGTTCGTTTTCTCTCTCCTCTTCCTCTGTATCTTCTCTCCTGCTTTTACGAAATTGATCTGCTTCAATTTTCCTGGTTGATGTTTACTAGCCCTCATAGCTTTAGTCACCTCATTTGCAATTACCTTGAGTACTTGATCGTGACGCCAACGGTACCGTCCATCACCCAAAGCTTTTGGGCAACTACTAAGGAAATTTTGTAAAGATCCTTTCCTAGCACATAGTTGACAATTGGGGGTCTCTATCTTCCCCTATATGTGCAGGTTCGTTGGGCTCGGTAACACATCATACACTGATTTAATGAGGAATCAAATCTCGTTGAAATCCGGCCGCCAACAATCTGACCATGTAACCCTTTTTTTCTCTACATCCTCCCACCTTGTCCAGGCTCCTTGCTGACTAAGACCGATCATTTTGCTGTAACGCCCTTCTTCTACGCCCTCTCGGACTTCTTCTAGGATGAGGTGGTGTCTTTCCTTGCCTTTGGCACTGATGGTATGCGTCGAGGGGAAAAATCCCAATCCCACTCTGCCTTTAGCTATCGACCCTAAGATATCTTTATGCCTAAGTCTCTCCTCGCACTCCACTTCCTGCCAGATCTTATCTGAATTCCTGCTGCCGCCACCTTTGGATCTTCAGACTCTGTATACTGTAGCAGTTCTCTTGTCTTTGTGATTTTGAATAAATTTGAAATTAAACTTCATCTATGGCTGTTGATTGTTAAATAAATACTAATTGTCTTAATTCTTAAACTGTCTAATAGACAAGGGTTATCAAGTCCTTAATAAATTATAATTTTAATATCAATGTCAATCAGTCATTGCGAAAACAATAATAAAGACAAGAATTCAATACCAAGTGCTGGATAAATAAACAAAGAGAACCCCCCCACTCACCCCACCCCTTGTCACATCCTTCTTGTGGCAAAAGGGTTAGGTGAACACACACACTCACACACACACAACTATAGATAATCAATAGTGTCAGGTTCTTATTACATTTTATATATAAAAATCCACTATAACTGAAAGATCTCATGAAATACTGTAAAGAAATCTAGAATTAAAGACAGCAATGTTAATTATCATAGAATTTACAGTATTGCAAAAAAAATTATAAAGTTACATGCAAAATCCTAGAATGAAAGGATTCCTCTCATACTTTATATATGAATCTTGTATATTGATGGATAAGATGAAAAAGAAAACAAGTTTAGATCAAGTTTCACAGATTCAAACAATCTTTTAAACAAAGAAAACTGTAACAGGAGGAAAAGAACTGATCATAGAAAATGTAAAACATTTATGGATAACAATTTTGTCAAAATTTGTGGCAAGTTTACAAAAGTAAAATGTCCATTTTGTAAACTACAACAAAGTAGTTGTGAAAGTGATGCAGATATAGATAACAGATTAGTGAACTATTGGAAAGTCATATAAAAAATGTGGGATAAAAGAAAACCTGAACAGACATCAACTATTCTTTTTATTAACAACTTATGCACAAGATCAAAAAACAGCATACATGGTATAAATATTAGATGTATATGCCAAGTATGTATTAACCAAAGCTCTCCACCACAATTTTCCCATAACTTTGGTGAGGGGTAAAGAACAGACGAATTTCGGGCATTGGCATGAAGTGAAATGAAAATAGGCTTCATCCAGATCACCAATTCCATTTCCTCTGACAATGAGTGTTATGCTAAGCACACCTCCCAAATGTGCACGTATTAACTAGAATCTAAAATGACAACCATTATTTTAAGAAATTATGATTTTTACAATAAGACTTCACTTACACATACAACTCCATAACAAAAACAAGGGAAATTTATAATGTATAAAGATTTGTTTTACTACTAAGCAAAGTTTGGTCTTCAAATGGATATATACAGGATATTAGAGTTTTTCTTAGTTTATCCCAGTGATTAGTTGTATACTAAAATGAGTGGAAAATATTTTCTGTTCCACATGCTCAGACAAGTAACTGAAAATGTAAAAGCACATTGTCAGTGTAGGTGACAGACAAACTGTAATGACAGAAATAGAAAAAGCAATATCCATAAATTGCAGATGCCTAAAAAAAGTTGTGCTCAAAGGTAATTCTTGGCTTTATTTTCTATTATTGCATATATAAGTCTGAAAGAGATGGAGTGAAAGTATGTCTTCCAAAATTGAATGAACTTAAGCATTTTGTAAAGAAACAACAATGTAACTTCAAATAAATTCATATAAGTAATTTTTTAAAATCTTATCAACTAAAATTTAGTATATAAAAATTATAATCAAAAGTGATGCAAATAGGTGAAAAAGTTTGAAATTTTACCAAAAAATATGCTGAACAATTTTGTAAAAAAATAATCAAAGAAAAATAGGTTTCTCAATTGTATGCCTGTCAATGTATTGGAACAGAAAAGATCTTTCAGACTATCAATGAAGCACTGGCCAGCAATTTTGGCAAGTTTAAGGCACCAAAAAATTCACAAAATCAAAATTTGAATTGATTTTACTCAATCTATTTGAGATGGTTTAAGATTATAAAAAAGTCAAGAAAAATACTCTGATAATTGAATGAAATGAACATATATTTTGTAAAATATAGAAACTTTAGGAAAATCAAAGATATTTTAGAATTGATAAAATTACACAAATAAAAGGATGAATTAACACATGGAATGATATTGAAAGCAAACATTATATTTGTAAATATACATGGTTGCCTTGTTGTTTCTATAAATATCAAAGTCTTAATATTAACATTAAAAAAGGTGGTTTAAAAGACTAAAAATAACAAAGATTTCCTTGGTGCTCCTAAACTGATGATTGATTGGAAAGAAATTGGAAACAGACTATCAATTGTCAGATTACTATCTAGGAATGGCATGTACCTTAGGAAGTATACAAGAGAAAATTTAATTACAATTTGACTATTATTCTGTCCTTATTTTCTTTCATCTTATCATAAACATCAGTTGCTTTTCTCTGGTGTTGATTTTTTACTCTACTCTTTATTCTTACTTTAAGTTTGAATGGGAAACAGAAAACAACATGGCTGAATTAACTTGAAAAAGTTACATCCTATATCAATGAATTTTCTGACACATTAACATCTATAGGAATATCTATATATACCAAACATAATTTTATGTTAATAAAGATATGAAAACTAACGTTATTTTTAACTTGCTACTCCATTTGTTGGAATAAAATATCTCAAAATTAAGACAATCAGTAATCAACTATATAGTTCCTGGTTATGACACTAAACTGCATGTTGATGGTAAGGCATCAGTTCTTGAACTCTAAGGAGTGTGAAGTTACCTCTTTGTGATCATTATTCCCAGCTCCACTCTAAACTTGAGTGGCAGGACCTGTTAGGGTTCTATCTATGACTCAAATAGATCTGTTTTACATAATCCTTAAAATGATTTTGAATTACATTAAAACATTGATATTGCAACTATGAAATGTTTACCTGTTTAAAATGATTGTGAAGATACATTTTTGTACCATAAATAATTGGAGACCATAATTTTTAAACTGACTGGTATAAAATAACCCAACAAGAGTTGACATGCCATAAAACTAACAAACTTAACCAAATACAAATCCTAATGGTGAACACATCCATATTTAGTATTCTTTAATTTAAAAAAAATTGTTTAAAGTTGATTTATGACCGTTTTCAAAAAGAATTTATAAATATATAAAAAATATTTTATGTATGTTGCTAAAATGCTTCAGAAATAGTTGAGTTTGTAGTAGAATGGCATCAGTCTGAACCATTATACTGATACTCATCAATTAATATTACAAAGAATATACATTTCAATTATTTTATTACAGAACTTTCTGATTATCAACATAGAATTGTCCAGTTGGTTGGGGCTGTAGAATACACTGACTGCTTCTCAGCAGAGGAGTAATAACCCCGCCCGCAATGAGTGTCCTGGATATGACACTAAACAATCTGATGGTGAGGTTCCAGTAATGTTGGAGCTTTGGGGAATGCAGAGTACTCCTTCATTGCCATTGCTCCCAGGTCCACTCTGGCTCGGTATGGTAGCACCTGATAGGGTCCTATCTATGGGTCAAATAGAACTAAACTGCATACTTATGTCAAACTGAATTCTTTGAAATAGAACTGTTTTTACATTTGTCTGTACGTAAACAAAAACTATACTTATACTAAACAGAACTGTTTGACTAAACTGAATAGCTTGAAATAGAAATGTTTTTGACAATTAAACTGTGTACTTATGCTAAACTGAATTGTTTGAATTAGAACTGTTTATTTGTATAAAAATGGATTTGGCATTAAATAACCTACAAAGGTTGATATGCCAAACAAAACAATCAATCAACATAGAAATGTCTGATACATTTAATTGGTTTATAAGCTACTTTTAAATCAGGTACTAAATACCAAAAATTAATACAATATACTTGATGGACATATTATAAGGGATACTAGTAACTCAGTCACTAAGGTTATTCAAAATTAGATCTTTATTATTTATACACTAAAAAAAAAAAAAAAAAAAAAAAAAAAAGATAACGCAGAAACACAAAATATAATTCGTAATAAAATGTATTTGATTCACCTTAACATGATGAAGGGGAAAAAAGTTAATCCTATTAACTGAAAGAATCAGAAATAAAATTCTCTTTCAAATATAATTTTTTTAAAATGTCAATGACACAAGAGACATTCATGCTTATTGTATCTGCTTCATACCAAGTCATTCCATTAGCCATTTTGAAGTCATTTTATAGCCACATTTTACACTTACACACACACACACACACACACACACACACACACACACACACACACATTTGGGTAACAAGTTTTGTTTGGTTGGTCTTCTTTGTTTAATGGCATATCAACCTTCCTAGATTATTTAATACCAAAACCATCCTTGTAGAAGAACAGCAATGATACTAACCCATAGCTATGGGGAGAATAAGGTAGTTCATATTTTCCCTAAGAGTCAGAAAGTAAATTTAATAGTGTGACTGGAGTCCAAACTTGCTAACTTCAAGGCTGCACTCCAGTACTTCAGCCATTATGCCATGGAACACCCCTATCCCAAGTTTTGTTGAAGAAAAAAAATAAAGTAAATAAAAAAGGGATTTAATAAGCCAAGAAAAACAAAGAAAACATTGCTAATTCAAAGAGGAGTGTATGTTGCATTTTTAATTCCTATCTAATTTCAGTTTAATAGTTTTCTTTGAATTTATTGAATATTTTAAAAATAGTTCTACACCTCAAATTTTCTGAAATTATATATAACTACTTTAGAAAGTACTGAGATCACTGTCCTTAAATTTGTTGATATTAACAGAGACAAAACAAAAAAACTCTTAGGTAGTTGAGAAAAGGCACCCATAATCAATTTTCAAAATTTTAAATGTCAAACTATTTGTTATAGATGATGTTATATGTATGTATATCAAATGTTTTCATCAATAAAATCAAGAAAAAAGAGACCAAAATAATCATTGTAAAGGTTGATTTATTTTTTCATCTGTTAAGATAATAATAAGAGAAAAATCTTTTTTTAATTAATATAACTGAGTTTGTAACTAACCCCTCATAGTGTTGTTTTTTTTTAGCATACAGTATTGACGTAATTTATAAACAACTCAAGTATCATTCTTTAACAAACAAACAAAAAACTTATATCAATTATTATTTCTTATAATATTTTTAAAGATTTAATTAAAACTTTGTTGTTTAAACAGTTGGAAAAATAGAAATAAAGTTCTAATTCTAATTCAATATACACAACTCCATATGAAAAAAAATCAATAGGAAATCAATGTTCATCGATTATAAGATATGCCATTAATATTTGGATAAGATTGTATTTAAAATAAAAACTTGATTAAACGAAACATTGTAAGCTGTTTTTGTTTAAAAGAAAATCTGAATAGCAGTAAAGCAGCAGTTTGTTCAAGAAGATAAACATTCCTTCCTTCTTGCTTCCACCACCATGACTTCCGTTTGCCCTTGCACTCTAAGATGTAGAGTAAGGAAAAAGGCTGAGAACCTGAAGAAGTATGCACTTGCTTTCAGTGTATTATAATATCCACAACTCAAGTGACCAACTACCCAAGTTGCTAGTAGAGAGGATGTGATCGACTACTTTCAAGTAGTATTAGTATCAAAAGCCCTCCCCAATCACTTGTTGCTCATAATCCAGAGTACAATTGAAGCATGCTAGCAAACAAATGGGAAAGGCCAACCACCATTGACATCTGTATGCACTGAAATTCCCTTTCCATCTAAGAGAACAGACTTTAACCCCATTGAAGTAGATAAATAAATGTTTAGTTTCTATCCAAAAAACAATGAAACGATTAACACTATACTCCTAAGCACAACTTTGTCATCTTTGAGATGAAACAAACATTCTATTGGATTCAACTTATTTAAAATGAAACTTAGCCTAAATTCATTTTGGAAAGCAATGTTTTCTCTTCCCAAGTTTTTACTTGGGGATTAAAATGTCTTTAAACAAGTTCATTATTAAAACAAAAATCATGAACATATGAAAAGCATGAGTTTTCATTTCAATTGTTTCAATTTTATGAAAACTTAAAAGTTTGCAACAGAATATTTAGCAAAAACGTGAATTATTATTTGCTCTCTAAACTACAGGTAAATTGTTCCTTGATAAAGTTGGAAAAGAAGCCAAAACGGTTAACCATTCTGCGATTAGTAGCTGAACATACATCTGTTTTTCTTGTCCACTTAACTAGGAAATGGTACATGCTGAACTAATGGTGAGATAATGGAGCAGCAATGATAACATGGAGGTAGGAAAGTTACTTAGAGTAGAAAGCTCAGTTGCACAGCCCCTAAACTCAATATCAGTTAAGAGGTCTGTGAGGAGATTAGCTATGGAGGAAGGAGACTTGGTCGGGTAAAGCAGGCTAGCAGGGTGATAAGATAGAGGTAGACTGCTGGCCACTCCTTAACCCTACAAAAGCCAGTTGTGCTAATAGCTAGTTTAGACTTTACCTCTTCTTACCTAATAACTGCTGCTACCAGTCATATTAAGAGGCATCAGTGTCTACACAGCAAACAACATTTCAGACAAACTAAATTCATCTCTTTACTAAATATATCAGTATTCTCTGGTCCAGGTCAGAAGCACATTGTTTGGAATCCATTATTAAGTGCTGACAGAAAAGATTCCAAATTTTCTCAAGCCTGGCACTTATATTTCAGACAATAATATTGCAAAAGACAATGATGACCAAGCAAAGATGCATCAGATGCAATTAGCCCAATTGAAAGATGATAGTCTTCAAGGAATCAGCTGCTTCAATAGATAGCACATTTTTTTAAAGAAAATAATTAAAGGCCTTAGAGATTACATTTGTGATTCCATTTAAATTGTTAAAAGAATAGTGTTTTATGTTTATTTAGTTGATTCAGTAATATTATATTTTTCAAATCTTTTAAAAATGTTTGGTTATTTTATATTGAAACAGTTAACATAAAGAGATGGAGTGTTAATTACTGAAGTTATACCCTCATTTACATGTTAAATTTAAAAGATCAAAATGGTAAAACTATCATTTCCTCTACTGAAAGTGTTTTCTATAGTGAGAAAAGTCCAAGATTGGTTCATTGATATGCAATCAAGTTAAATATTGATAAGCATTTAAGGTGAGTGATTTTTCCCAATTTCAAAATATCAGAATTACATAAAAATACAAAAACAACAACAATAAAAAAAATGATATCATCATACAAGCATTTAAAAGCATTCTTTTATCTCCCCAATCAAACTGCACAAATTCTGAAAGAGAAAGAGGGTTGAACAAATTTAATCCGAAAATCATTTCTATGCATTAATATTGAAGTAATCTATAAAAAATGCTCTGAGCACTTACCAAGTATTGCAAGACTGAAAAAAGAAAAGTATGAGAAAAAAATCTAAAAAAAAAAAAATGACAAAATATTAAGAGACATGCATTGAAACGTTTGAAGGAAAGTTTGCAATGAAGTCAAGATTTTAGAAAGAATATCCATCAGTTTTTTAAAAAAAAGCACCATAAGTATTTTAGGAAAAAAATTATAATAAACCATTAAGTAAAATAATGCTTGAATTAAAATGTGGCAAAAATAAGTCAAGTGAGAAAACTGAAAATAATCATCTTAATGTTCAACAGAAAATACATTAAGAATGATATAATTGGAAGAGTTAGGGTCATAAATGAAAAAAAATGATTGCAGTCTTTCAATGTTAAAAGACAATTAAAATTATTGATTTTTAGAATTAAATTTATAAATCAAGACAATGTTTGCATGGAAATCTGAACTCTGATAAAATAAAATGGGAATTCTTCCAAGCCATAGCCATGTGAGTACTACTGTAGGGTTGCACTTGGACACTAACAAAACACCTGTAGAAAAAGCTAGATGGGAACTACACAGGGATGTTATATACAGTTTTCAATAAATCCTAGAAACAGCAACCTACACAACAGCAGTGTATGGCCATTTACCTCCCATTTTACAAACCATCCAAGAATAAGACATGCTGGCCACTGCTGAAGAAGTAAAGATGAATTCATAAGTGAATTCTATGGACACACCAGCATTGGATGACCAACAAAAACTTACATTCAACAGCTCTGTGCAGACACTAAGCATCCTCTAAAGAATTTACTGGGATAGATGGTGAGAGAGAGTCAAAGGAATCTATGTTGTCAGCATGCCTTGATGATAGTGATATATATATTAGTTAGAATAGTGTAGATGTAGAGTAAATGGCACTTAGTGACTGTCAGTTTCTAGCCTATACTATCATCAAAGAGATCTACACTATTCTAATTTAGATCTACATATGGTCTATCACTGATATTATGCACTCTTTTTCTATAGATATAGCAAACTACATTATTAACTATATATATATATATATATATATATAGTAAGTTGCCTGACCATTGTCGAGGATGACCCGAAGGGTCTCTTTTCAAGAGCTACTACAATGAGGTGTAAGATAGGGTACTACTCCTTTCTCTGGATTGCTCCACTTACTCTTGATCAATACCTTATAATGCTGAATGCTAAGCAAAAAGGCATCAAGTGCCATTGTTTGAGTTTTTGGTATGACTCGACCTGGGACTGAACATCAGTCTCCCATTGGTGAACACTATTATGCTAATAAAAGATATTTAAGGATATGGAGTTCTTTCTTGTTCATCAAAGGAAAACAGGTCATATCTTCTCTTAATATCAAACTTCATAAGCAAATGTTATAACCTTAAAACTTTAATTCAAGGTAGGATTTTTACAGCAAATAATTTACAACTTATTCAATGATAGCATTTCATTTGAAATTTGATATTAGCTAATATAATTTAGTGTTAAATGGTGCAAAATGTTCATTCATATGAAAAATATCTCTATAAAGATTACATTAATGATTATCAATTTTTTTTTAAATACAGAAAAATTATAATATGATCATGTGACACAATAAAACTTATGAGCATTTATTAGAGCCAATCATTATTTCTCTTTGTGCTGAGCTAACATAAAATGAACAAAGTATGCATTTGTTGACTTCTGAGAGCCTGCAGATAAGACAGCAGGATATATCATTGCTTTTATCACCTCGGGCAAAAGACTGAAAAGATTTTGTGTAATATTTTCCATCAATTTTTTTTTTTTTATTTTTTAGAAAAATTCATTTGGTTTTTTGATATTTTAAGGAATTTTTTTTAACAGAAGAAGATAAGTTTTTACTAACGGTTCTACTTCTGCAGGTTTTGATTTGCACTGATCTTGATGATATGGCTAAAAAATAATCTTGAAATTGGTCAACAAGATATAAACCTGAAGCTGCAGATCAATACTTCAAAACATTTCTTATTATTTCTCTCTTTAATAATCATTTACACTAAGCCATTAATATCATATAGTTAATATTAATCAAGAAATCCCAAAAGGATTTAAGTAAATTGCTTAAAAGTTCTTTGTTTATGCTAAACACTTTTTAACAAATACTTAGAGTTAAATGCTTCACTATTTTTTCACAAGAATACACACAAACTATAAATAAAGCTTAGACTGCAAGGTTTTTAGATCTGTGTGCAAAATAAGTGACATTTAAAAAATAGATCATAAACTGAAGCAGGGGAAATTAATATCCAATTTTTACAATAGAAGTAAGGTATTATTTAAATCATGATATAACAAAAACGTGATACAACATCTGAATTGTGGATTTTTAAGGAAAAGGATCAAATATTCTACTACTTGATAATCATAAAACAGAGCAATTTTGAATATGCAATCTCTATCTAAATACAAAAGGTATGCAAAATGAAATGATTCAGAGTAAAGCATACTCTAAAAAATCTTTATACTGGAAACTAGGTGCAAATTCCAAACTTGAAAGTCAGTGTAAAACAGTTTTGTAAATTTTTACTGAAAACACATTGGTTGACATGATATCCTATTATTGCTCATAGAGAGAACAGATGAAACTAAGTACAATTTACTCAATCAAATCTTCAAAACAACAAATGAATATCAGCCTTATTATCAGATAAAAAGAAGAATAAAGTATTAAAAAATTATAAAGTTTTAAAAAGATTTCTTTTATCCTAAATGTTGAAATCTGGAACAATTTGAATCTCTAAAAAGTTGAAATCCTCAACACCACAATCCTGAAATGTAAAAATCCTGAAAATAGAATTCAGGAAAAAATAATTTTTAAAAAGATTTTAAAATATATTTATTTACAGTTTTTAAAAAGGATTCATTAACATGCTTATTTAAAATTAAAATAAAACTGACCATATTTGAATTTTTTTTAAAAGTGGACATGAACAGTTGTGTGGAAATAGTTCACTAAAGGTGGTTGGATTTTTACAATTATCAAAGATATTTTCAAGTCTAACTACTAACTCTAAATATACAAACAACTTGAGCACCTACCAATTACTAATTCAAATTTTTACCTCTTATCTAATATTTGTTTGGGGTTTGTTTGTTTTTTGGTGGGGAGAGGCATGGGAATACATTTTTTTTTTAATTTTCATCTCTTAGGATTTTAGTCTTTAGGGATTCTGATCTTTAAGATTTCAACATTCAAGATTGTGGCATTTAGGACTGTATCTTTCAGGATTATTAATGGCACAAATGATTTACCAATTTCATACTAAGTTGGAATAAATTAATCTTTGCTTCCTTTGAATAGAAATTGTTTTTGTAAGAAATAAGGTTTTTAATAACTCAGTATTTTCAAACTTTAAAGTTTGACATCAGAAATGAAGAATATACAAGTTGGAATTCTTGAATTATAACCCAGTATATTTTCTATGATCAAATACCCACTATTTTTTTATAAATAATATTAACATATCTCTTTAAACTGTACATAAAATAAGTACCTAATAAAAGACAATGTCTTATTTATTTCATACATTGGCATGATCACACTTGAGATTGAGTGAAAGCAAGTCTTTTCAAATATTCAGTATCTTTACTGATATCCTTACAAAACTCAGCACTACTATGATTGGAAGATCTCAATTCAGATCCTTTTGACACTATCATAGGCATGATCCTAACATAACCAAAAGTTTTCTCAGCTCCCAGGCAAGGTCCTTGTGTTTTTCCACTGGTTCACTTTCTTTTGATTTTATCATATGGTCTGTTGTCATAACTGTGTCTGCAATCTGGCAGTTTCTCTTTTGCTTATTTTTATTATTATTGGATTAAGTCTTCTCCTTTGGATGGAGTAGTAAGTCTGGATCTCAAAGCCAAGGGTGTTATTTTATATCCTTTCACATATTAGCAACTGATAGCTTACATTGGACATTGAGTGATAGCAAGTCTCATGAACACTCCAGAATTCTACTCAGCATTATATTTTCTGTAGTGCTTTTATATGGATGTTCTCAATTCTTCATTGGAATTTCAAATTCACCAGCTTTTTCACAGTTATTTTCAATATTTTTGTCAGTACTCTAACAACAATTGGCACAACTGTCATCTTAATGTGCTATAATTTCTTCTTCATCATGTCAAAATACTTATCCAATTTTCCATTTTAAATTTTAGTTTGGGGTCTACTGAAACATTCAAATCCACTAACTGGCATTTTTTTCTTGACAGTAATGATTTTTTTCTCCTTACTCCATATGAGTTTTTCACAATTTTAATTGGTGGTTTTTCACTGAAGTTTGGAATGACAGAAAATCTCCTCAGGTCTCCAGGACTCTTCTAAGTATTCTAGCTGATTTTAACACAGCTGTGGCCTGGCTGACTTCAAGTCTTCTTCTGGCCTCCAATTCTCTCAGTATCTTTTTCAGAATTTTGGGAACTGTTCCAAGGGTACAAATTACAATTAATATCACTGTCAGCTTCATGTTCCACAGCTTTTTCAGCTTTTTGGCAAGATCCAGGTATTTGTCGATCCTTTCATTTTATTTTATTTTCACTTTATGTTCTACTTGATGACAACTTCTTTTCTACTTGTTAATTAACATTAAGTCTGCTCTTCTGGTTAGGATTTGGTGGTCCATTTGTACCTGAAAGTCCTAAAGAATTTCATATGCCTCATTTTCTAGGATAGATTCTAGTTTGTGCATATACTATTTGTCAGCATGGCCAAATTTTTGTCTCTTGCACAATTTTCAGTGGATCACACCTTTCCC
Source organism: Sepioteuthis lessoniana (assembly GCA_963585895.1). NCBI lineage: Eukaryota > Metazoa > Mollusca > Cephalopoda > Myopsida > Loliginidae > Sepioteuthis > Sepioteuthis lessoniana. The sequence continues at coordinate 58,544 of CAUZXS010002158.1, forward strand.
ACCCAGTCAGGTCTACTCTTGTATTCAGTTGGCTCCATTTGCTTATAATGTGGTCATCTGCTTCATTTCATATACCCTACACTTGCTATTTTTCTGTTTATTATCAATTTTTACTTTGACATAATTAGTTCTTTTCTTGATAACAATTATTATTATTATTATCATTATAATTATCATCCTTTCTAGATTTTGCTTTCCCAACATAAAGAGAAATTAAGTATTTGAAAAAAGAAAAAAAGGAGCATATGATCATTCATAAATATTCAAAGCCTTAGTTTATAAGGCTTTGCTCATTGGCCTAGTGGGTAGAGTGTTCGCTAATGGTCCTGGAGACCTTGGTTCAATCCCAGGTCGCGTCATACCAAAGACTTTAAAAATGGTACTTGATACCTCCTTGCTTAACACTCAGCAATATAAGGTATGTATCAAGGGTAAAGTGAAGCAATCCAGGGAAAGGAGTGGCACCATCCCCTACACCTCCGTGCAGTAGCTATTGAAAAGGGACCCTTCTGGTCACCCTCAACTACGGTCGCCAACTTTACTTACTTACTTACTTAAGCACATGAGTATACAGAGCTACAAAGCATATATAAAACTATGTTTGATTTCTTTGTTTTAATGGCATATCAGCCTTCAGGGATTATTTAATGACAAAGCTATTCATGTAGAAGAATAATATGGGTACTATTTAACCTATAGCTGGAGGGATAAGGGGGTCCCCATACCTTTTCCAAGGGTATTAGTCCAAAAGTGAATGTAATAGCACAACTGGTGTTTAAACTCACAGTCCAAAATAGTAGCGACTATGCCATAGGGATTCTTCCACATATTATCAATGGTTTTGGTACTAAAACTCAACAGAAAAAAGGGAAGAAAAAAGTAAACCTTGAGAGTTGGAGAAATTATTTTTAATTTTAGAAATAAATTTCATAATTCCTTTTGATGTTAGTGACATAGTGAATTATTAACACAAATGGAAAAAAAAATCTTGGATCATTGTCAACTGAAAATGCACAAAGATATATTCCCTTTAAAGTCATCAAAAATATATGATAAAAGGTTAAGAAAACAATGTCAGTTTATTTTCCTAGAAATTAAAAAGCTTTATTACTCTATCTTTAATGCTTCCTATATTCAGGAAAACTGTTCATAATGATTAGATATTTACAAATAAAGATAATATATACAGATGTCAGAGGAAATTTTTAAAAATACAAATTAATGCAAGATAATTTATTCTGGTCCAGTTCAAGTATTAGCAATTCTGACTTAATCAAATGCACTTAATTTGAAATCTAAAATGTTAATGTTCATTTAAGATAATTAAAATAAAGAAAACCCAAGTTGTAAGATTCCAGAATATTTCAACACTTGCTAGGCAAAGAAATTTTATAACATTCAAACACTCATCAACAAGTTAATCATTGTGGAGGCACTTCAGTTATCATCATAGGAAATAAGTGATCAAAGTTATAATCTTAAACAAGGCTGGTTACTTTTTGCTTTGTGCTAATGCTTTTAAGAAAGGCATGAATCCCTCTTTTCTCTCCCCAGCTATAGGTAAATAGTAAGAGAGATCGAGTTTCTTTAACCTTGGTACAGCAACCAGTCTAGAAGAAGGAAAACTGAATTTAAATCAATTGTATTCCACTTAACAAACTGTGTCACATACAACTCATGACAGAGGCATTATGTAAACTCACATTTGTCAAGAGAATAACTATAAATAGATAATTATAGAATTCATTGACATTAAAAGCATTTTGTTACTTGTTGGTGATTCCACTATTTGCAGCAATAGCACCACAGTAAAGAACAAATAGTCTTATATTAGACTTGGACTTGGTTTAGTCATGGGAATGCTACTTATGTAGAATGTCTTGGGCAGAAATAACCAAGCAGAGACTTTCCCTCTCCAGATCTGGTTTGAATTTAGAATTTTCCTTCTCCTAGACTGGTTGCCATACTAAGGATAAAAAACCTAGTATTCCCTGCTATTTACACAAAGCTAAAGAAAAAAAAAGTTGGATTTATACCATTCCCAAGAGTATTACTATGGCATGAAATGCAAACAACCTTATTCAGAATTTGAAGTCCATTTCCTACGATAAAAACCATTATACCACAAGTGCCTCTAAGCCCATTTATTGTTATAAATAAGAATAAACAATGAAGAGCTAAAATGTAGCAACTTCATTTAAAGCAAATTTGGAAACAGCATTGATGGTGTGCAAGTTTTAAACAAACATTTTTTTTTAAACACTGAAACAATAAATTTGTTTTTTATTTCCTAAAATAAACTTGTACGCTGTCAACTCCTGATAAAACATACTATAATTTTTTTACTCGAAATAGAATTTATATCTGAATAAAATTATATATTTCTTTAAGAAAAAACAAAACCGGTCACATTAGGATTATAAATTTATTTCCATCCTGTTATGGGTTTTGATATAAATCAAAAACACCAAAAAAAAACTAACAGGACTTCTTCAGATCTTATGGATAGAAGTCCTGTTAGTTTTTTTGGTGTTTTTGATTTATATCAAAACCCATAACAGGATGGAAATAAATTTATAATCCTAATGTGACCGGTTTTTGTTTTTTCTTAAAGAAATTATTGCTCTGTAATGTCAGTTACATTGAGCTGTTTACCAGGAAAATTTAAATCTTCACTGTTGAATGGGGTTTTTTTTGTCCTGATGGAATTACTCCCAATTCCAGTTTAACTGGACTGAATAATACACACACACACACATTACATACATATAGAGAGAGACAGAGACATAAATAGATAGACCAATAGATAAATAATGTGGATAAACATACTAAGAGAAAACATCAGTATATCTTCATAAGGATTTTAAACAATGCTATTTAAGATACTTATTAATTTAAATAAGGTTCAAGGTCACCATTAAAATGCAGATTTAAAATATTGATGTGAAACTATAAATTGAATATAAGTAATGTTCTTCCATTTCTGAAAGTTCATAAATGAAAACAAGATCAGCAAGAAGATAGTTTCATAGTGAAATATTTTCAAATCAGATTTATATTTGTGATTGAATAGTGATAGTTGAAAGAAAAGTTAAGAAAAAAAAAAAGAAATATCAATAATGAAAGTTGTTAAAAAAGAAGAGAGAGAGAGAAATGTCATTACTTATCAGAAGATATTCAGAATGTAATCCTAAATTCTCCTAACTTACCAGGAAAGAACATTATCATAAATGAGCTGATTATTTGATCTGAACAGATAAGGATTAAAAATATAATTTTCTGACCCAACATGCAGCACATAATGCAAGGGTCATTTTTTTTTTATAAACAAAACAATGGTGATATTAATGTTGATTGTTTTTAGTTTTAGTTTTTCAAACTCAACCATATTTTGGAGATCAAATACAAACCTGTGAATCAGATAAATATGTTGACAGAGTGAAATCATTAACATTTTATAAGATCTCTGTGCATATACTGATGAATCTATTAAGATATCTAATTAATTTAATTCTGAATAGCAAAGAGAAAGATTGGTGCAACACAATCTTCATAGTTGAGAAGATTTAGCTGCTTGCTTACTTTAAAAATCACTATTTGAAATTCTGATGTTAATTTGGGGTCAATCATCAAACACTTGAACTAATGAGAAGCTGCCAGAGCAATTACTGGACACATTCTTTAAAAAATTTTGGTAAACAGAGCACAAAGTAAAAGTTTTAAAGTTAAAGCTGAATGTTTGATAATTTAGTTAGTTTGGAGCATCCAATCTTAAGTCAGTTTAAATGTTTTGTTTTCTTTTTTTTACTTTGACTCAAGGCACTTAAAAAAAAATCTGTCCAACAGAACTAAAAAAATCCATTGCTTATAAATGTTAGTTGACTTTTATGAATTTTCAAATTTAAACTCAAAATATCAATCCTGCTCTAATTATATATATATATATATATATATATATATATATATAGCAACAAACAATTACCATGAATCTGTAAACTTAGGTTAATCTTCAGTATTTGACTGCATGTACACATATTTTAGATTGATTAATTTTTAACAGCATGTCAACCTGTCTAGTATTATTTCATGCCTAAAGTTTAGGAAATCACATTCATTTTTACATTTTTAGTGTAACTGTTTCTTAAGAGCTTTTTTTAGCACAAAGTCCTATTGAATACAAATAATTTGCAAACATCTATTTGATCCATAGATGGGATCCAAACAAATACTACCACTCAAGGTCAGAATGGATCAGGGAGTTATGAACAGATACCCCTCACTCTTCAGATCTCAAGAACTGGAGCCTTACAGATGAATCTTAGTGTTATACCCAGGAACCACCCTCCCCTCTTTTTTGTTTTTTTTAAGAGTGAGGTGGTCTTACTCTTTTACAGGGAACACAATGTATTCTAAGCCCCACCAACAGGGCTACAAAAATTTTAGAGATATTATATAAAAAGAGTTTTCAAAGAAACTGTACACAGTCATCTAAAAATTCAGCATAAATCTAAAAAGAAAGACATTTCAAAATTACAATTTCTTTAGATTTATATAAAAAGAATTGCAAAAGGAGACAGATTTATAGAAAATAATGCTGCCAACAACTTTCATATTCACCAGATTTGTTTCTCTCTGATTAAAAATCTACCATTAGCACAAAAATTCCCAATGGTACAGTTATTTGATTATTCAATATCACAATAAGTAACTGAATGAGTTTCTATCCAAAAACAATAATTTGGCTTAATTGAATTTGAGGAGATCTCAGAACCAAGCAGTGTAATAATTTAACAACCACTTTGATATGTATATTGAATTAACAAAATGCATATATATTTTAATTTAAAAGCAAATAAGGGTATTTACAGCAAAAATAGGTACACACCATTTTCTGTTTTCTATAATCTGAAGACATTCAATGTTCCTTGTGTGATGTATTCTGTATTTTTATCACTCATGTACATATAACAAAAGAGATGCTAGGTTAAGAATTTTCATTTACACCAACTGCAAAGTATTATTAACTAAATGTATCAACTCATGAAGTTATGTAAAGATCACACACTTCCTGATTTCTTTTGTGTATGTGTATAGGAAGACATTATATTAATGTAGAAAAGACTAACTATAATTGAGGCAAAATGGTTAAAGTGCTGGACAGCAGCATCAAAGTAAGCAAATTCAAACTCTAGTTGCACTATTATGTTCACTTTTGGACTAATACCCTTGGGAAAGGCATGAACCCCCTTATCCCCCAACTATGGGTGAAATAGTATCACTGCCTCTCTTCCACAAGGATGGCTTTGGCAATAAATAATCCACAAAGGTTAATGTGCCATTATATATAGAAACCAAACCTATAATTGATACTATGTAATTATTTCTTTTTTCTGAAAACTAATAATACAAGATGTTTCAAATTTTTTTTTATACAAAGAAATACACGTACACTTAATATCATAGCCTAAAAGCCTGTTATAATTTTTTCGTGGGGAAGTGGTGATAGTAGAGCTGACAAAATCTGCTTTAAGTTGGACTAAAAAAATTTTAAAAAATGTAAGTATTCTTTAAGTCATGATAGACAAAAGCATTTTAAAGCACATTTTAATAACCATAAAACTTAGAAACCTACTAAAAATAGTTACTTGGGGTTAAAAGTTCAACTGACAAAACAATCTGTTAATGAAAATACATCAGTAGTAAAACAAATGACCTATAGATTGTAATCTTAATCCCTTCTTATCCTTATAAATTACATAATACTGAAATAGCAATAAAAATAAATTGACTGTATCTACCAGATAATCCATGATAAATAGCCAAAAGTTGTCAGTATATATATATATATATATATATATATATATATATATATATATATATATATACACACACACACACACACACTTCTCAGAGTATTTACTCTTAGACTTTTCCCACTAAAGGATACCTACAAGTCAGCAGAGGTTTGATACTAGGGTTTCCTTCTAAAGCTTTGATTTTAGAATTAACTTCTCCTAGACATGTTGCTTTTACCATGGTTTTGTCATTAGACTGAAGATTCTATGACCCAAACAAGGTCCCACTATCTGCCACACCAGCAAGATTTAAAGGAATGTAGAATCTTACATTTGTGGCCAGCTTGGCTGCAGGAGATACTGGAAGGAAGTCAATGGTGACAACCTAGTTAATGTTTCCACTCTGGCTTTTCTTTCAGGATTCACTACCAAAGCCCTTTCATATCTGAATATGACTACAAAGCAGCTGAGGTTGAAATAGTTGCTACATGACCATTGACCTCTGGAAAGATTAATCAGCCTTTAAGCAGATCATGTTTTTAATTTAGCTACCCTTCTCACCAGGTGGTCAAGACAGCTTTAATCTGTCAAGATGTGACAGTCATCATGCATGTGTACACACACACACACACACACACACACAAATTATAAAAATAAGTGGAAAGATGGATAAACCAGACACTTACAAAGGGTTTAGTTGTAATATTTCATTCTTTATTCAAGAATTTCTTCAGACTAAACATTTTTTTGAATTTTTCAACATTTAAGCAATTGAGGAAATGTTGAAAAACTCAAAAAATGTTTAATCTGAAGAAATTCTTGAATAAAGAATGAAATATTACAACTAAACCCTTTGTAAGTGTCTGGTTTATCCATCTTTTCCACCTCAGATTCACCAAAATTTACTATTTCACCATACACACATATAAAGATAACTCAACAAACACAAATATATCCAACTTCATTTGGAATAACATTAATAAAAATTAAAGACATCTTTATTCAGTATAAAAATAGCTCCTCTCAAAGTAACAAACATGCATAACAAACTAACTGGTATAAGTGCTAATAAAAAAAGACCAAAAAGCTTACAGATAATGATTTTTTGAAAAAAATTCAAATTCTCTTTCTCTCAAGAAAAAAAAAAGAAAAAAAAAAGAATCTGTAATATGATAGTTTCCTTCTAGAAAGTCAAGACATTTATGATGGATTGTTCACTTATCAATCACAGTCTGATGTTAGTCAAAAGGTTAGAAGCAGTTATCATTAGTGTTTAGTGCTGTAGATTACAATGTGGTATAATTATCATAGCTGATTACATATTTCTGAAATACACAACTCAGTAGCATTCAGTATTGATCCATTTCTTTTGCTGCAGCTACTAGAGTTAATTCTATTTTCACACAAGACAATGAAATAACATAATACTTAAAACATGTATTGCACAATGAAATATAGTCCCTTATATTGTCAAAGATTTGCTTTCAAAACTTGTATCTGGAAAAGTAAAGAATAGCAGAAACAGAATACTATTTTGAAATTTTTTTTAGAGCAATGATTTCTTATAAGCTATCAAACTCATTGATATTTTTATTCAAATATACAAAATAATGATTAAATAAAAAAAAAAGCTAATATAATCACCTTTTCATGAAAATTATTTAAACTGTCAGTAGAATGTAAGTATAGATGAGACTAATGTTAAAATGAAGAAATTTTGAGACACAAAGGAATTTTCCAAGTTTTGAAATCAAATATAATATAAAATTATAATATACAAACTTGTTAAAACAGTAACGGAAGTATTTTTCTTTCTGATGAAGAGTTGCACGGTTCATAATCAGTCATGAAGTGAATATATTTATAGATCAATAAGAATGTAGTTTATTATATATATATATATATATATATATATATATATATATATAATGTAGTTTGCTAATTTTATTGATAAAGAGTGCTCATTATCAGGGATAGTGTATGTATCTCTAAGTTAGGATAGAGTAGACATAGAATCAATGGCACTTGGTGACTGTCAGTTTTTCCCTTATTTAATATTGAGACTAAGTCTTGGTCTGAATATATATATATATATATATATATATATATATATATATATACGCACACAGACAAACTAGCAGAAGAACCTAATGTTGCCCAAGATAAAACTAATATTAAAGCACATTTTGTTAGACAAAATTCATTCTATTTGCTTTCTGTATGAATAAGTCCTGCTTTATCAATTTTTCTTGAAAAAATTCCCAATCCCTCCATGTGCATGGGGGAAGGCTCCTGCTGATGACAGTTTTACTTGCTTTCTGGACAAATTAGACCTTCATAAACAACCTTTAGCTAAAATGTTCCAGCCATCTCCTAGAGTGAAAGTACCCTACCCCACCAACCCACCTTTTAGATGCCAATTTCCATCAAGATTTGTCTATTTACTAAAGAGTTCTTTTCAAATAATTTTCTCCCCAAAGTCCTGAGAGAATCACACCAGCAGATGCCAATTTTATTTGCTTTCTAGTCAAATTTTATCTTCTTGGTCAATTTTAAGCTAAAATGTTCTGAGCTACTCCAGGAGTAAAAAGCAGGAGGTCCTGGTTCTCCCACCAACAAATACCATTAAAAACCTTCTTGAGGTGAAAGTAGTTAAACATACTGAGTTTCAAGATTGGCTCATTAACCTAGGAGTTTATATGTAAAAAGCAAGCAAAGTATATATTTCATGGTCGCTTTTTAATTTAATAAGGCTGATTACATTTTTTGAAGAGTTGCATCAATATTGATCAAATTAGTTATTTTCGAAGAGGATTGAATTCTAGTTAAATTGTAACAATCTAAGTTTAAGAAAAGCCAACATCATATAAGAAATCCTATACTTTGTTTTTAATTTGCTTCTAACCTAATAGTCCATTCTTTCTTTACAATCAAACCTAACTATGTCACACTTAATTTCATATAACAAACATAAAAACGGAATACAATAAAAAAATATATAACATTTTATCTTACTTTTATCTTTGTAAAAAGTAAATATATTAAAAATAAACTATCTTCATAAATCTAGATGGTCATATTTTTTTAATTCTGAATTAGCTACAGTAAATACATCAGCTCACTGAATCAAGTTAAAGAGATCTCTGCTTTCAAAGAAGTTATACCTATCTCTATACTTATACTTGGCTATTAGAAAAGAGAAAAAGGAACAAAGCTTTGCTAAAGTTTAAAACAAATATTTTGGGTAGTAAAACTTCAAATAAATGAGCCACATTCTGTCAAAGTCAGTTTAAAACATTTGGTAAATTCAAAGTAAAATATGATAAGAAAGAAAATTAAATGAAATCCAAGAGTGAATATAAAAAATTTTTAATTCTAAAAAAAGGAATCAAAATTTCAAAAAGAAAACTTTTCATTAAATACTCATACCAAAAGAATCTTGTTAGGAAACTTTGAGCCATATATATATATATATATATATATTAGTCCTTATACAAAATTAATATAACAGTTCTTTAAAATATTTGATATGAAACATTAGAAAATGAATTGGCCTTTTGCCAGACTAAATAAATCTAAAAAAAATCAAAAGAATCATGTGTTTGAGAAGAGGCAAAAGCACATATCCCACAAGGAAGAGAGTGTGTCCAAGAATGTAATAGTAGGCAAAAGGGTGTGTCTGAAGATTTATAAAAAGGAACATAGTTTTATAATATATGGACAGCAAAGGGACTCAACATGATCATGAGCTTTTATAAAAATGAAAAAATGAAATTATAAGTATACAATAATTGGATTTCATAATTGCTTGAAATCAAGGTTTTTTTGTTTTTTTAATAAACTTTACACTGACTAAAATTTTACAAAATTAATTTATACAATTTCAAGTAGTTACATAAGAATTAGTCAATCCCAATACACTCTCCCCTTCAAAATGTTCAGCCAAAACATATTCATTTTTCCTATTACTCTGTAACCTACAGACTTGAAGGAAAGCTTTGGATGAGAAAAGCAGTGGTCACTTTGTAAGTAAATGGAAATGATTAGAAGAAAAATATATGGACAAGTAAGATTTTAAAGGTTTCATTTAACAGGCAAATATTGATACCTTACAGGAAAGGTTCTATCAGACAAACATCAAGTTACAATTGAATGATATATGTTCTATAGAAATAGCCATAAAAATCTAATGCTACTTAATTAAGTTGCATATATATCTGCTGAAATTTGAAACAGAATTATTTAAAAGAGAAGTTGATTTGATGATATGAAAGATAAATAGCTGAATTCAAATACATCCAATTATTTATCTAGTCGGTGGAATGTGATTAACAAAAAAAAATAGATGCTTTTGTATTTAGCTATTAGGATTATTTGAGAAAACAGCTTAACAGGGAAATTAAATGAAGTTAGCTAATCTTTATCCATTCAAAAAACAATTTAACACTTGAATAACTTTATTGTTTTTTAAATCATCCAATTTTATATGACATTAATGTAACAATGTTACATAAAAATTTCATTTGAATTAAAGAAGAATTAAACAAAACAAGATATATATTAAGATCATGTAGATACAGAGTCAACAGTGCTTAGTGACTGTCAGTTTGTCCATTATGTGATCATCAGATCAAGGAGAGTAACAGCTTTGATGGATACAATGATAAGAGTTCTTTAAAAGATATGAGTTTTACTTATAATCAAGAAAAGAGCAGAATAGATTTATGGATTCAGATAAGGTCTGATGATTGCATAGGTGAGAAACTGATAGTCAATAAGTGCAGTTGACACTGTATCTACACTATCCTAGGTTAGATCTACATATGCTCTATCACCAATATTGACAACTCTTTATAAATACAGAAAACTACTATATATTATGTAATGAAGAAGTTTCATCCACTAGATTAATGTTCTAAGATATGTATCATTATCAAGACATGCTGATAGAAATGGGTGGCTCTGACTCTCTGTCGCCATCAATTCCAATCAGTCATCGCTCTTAGTAATTCATCTAGACGGCAGCTAGTGTCCACAGAGAAATGACAAATGTAAATTTTTGCTGGTTGGCCAGCGCTGGTGTATCCATGTATAGAAGTCCATAGAAGAAGGTTGTTTATGAGTTTGTCCTTGCTTCTCCAGTTGTGTCCTGCATTTCTTGCTCATCTTACTTAGATGGTTTATGAGATAGGAGGTAATTGACCATACAGCTGCTGTTTTGTAGGATGTTAGTTTTACAATCTGTTTAAAACAATATGCAGTATCCTTATGTAGTTCCCATCGAGCTTGTTCTCCAATTGTTTTGTTAGAGTCTAAATAGTGTAACCATACAGTAGTACTGACACAACTACAACTCGGAAAACATTCCCATATTTAATATTTTTAAACAAATCAAATAATTCAGGGTTCATGTTGATTTCATATGAAGACTACAATAGATTTAAATTTTTCACAAGCATAGGAAATTTTTTTAAAAATCAAAGTAAAAATTGAAATAAATGATTAAAATATTATATGTTAATATTCTGTCATAAAAAAAAAAATAGTTTTCTGTAAATAGATAAACATTTAGCATAATCTATTTTAATCATCATATGAACTATATACAGTTTTTCAATAAATAATGCTTTGTCACATTCGTTTGGGTTTTTTTTCATTGTTTCACTAGCATTTTATCCCCCCCCAATCTAAAATGAAGTTATGGATTGAGTATAAAACATTAATATTTTCATTATATAAAATTGGAAAATGTGGTCAACTATCATTTTACCTTAATCAAAGAACATTATTATATAAATATAATGAGAATGATATTAAAAAGATATTCAGCTGAATAAAACTTCAACTTAATCTTGACTAAATCTCAAATGTCCATTTTTTTACATTTTTGATAGGAGATTTAGTTTAAAATGAAGTTAATAAAACAATGTAAGTTTATGCAAACAAAGAGCAGATTGAGAAAGTGTTTTTTTAAGTAAAAACAAACAAACAAACAAACAAGATAACATTGTTTATAAAAAAAAAAGAAAAGAAAAAGACAAGTAAAATATTGAAGCAGAGGTATGAGGCAAATCTCAAACTGTTGGTTGAGAATGAATTGTACAGAAGAACAAAGATAGTATTATACTATGCACTGTTTTTAGTAAAATGTAGTAAAACAAAATCAGGAATTACCAGGATTAAATGGTATAGCTGAGCACAATAATTATATAAGTTACATTGCATAATGGATTAAATTTGGAAAATGACAACTTTAGATGATACAAAGATAAGTTTAGAAGATTATACTTTGAATGTAGAGATATTGTGAAAATAGATGGAGTAACTTCACTGGTGAGAATTTGAGTATACATAAAACTTTTATTAAGAAAATACTCAAGTGAGTCAAAAGTTTTGCAACATTTTGGTACACACTAGTTAGTGGCATGTATATCACATGACTGAAGCAGTACTTACAGTGGTTGGTAGTATTATGATAGTTGGTGTACTGACATGTTGTGCAGTGCTTCACCATGTGAGTGATTTGATAGGTGTATAGATGAACAAGCAATGGGGTCTATTTTGGGAACTCATGCTTAAGGAGTTTGGACTGGGACATAACATCACGGAATCCACCAAAAAGATTTGTTGTGCAAAAAAAAAAAAAAAAAAATGACAGTACAGCTGATCACAGTAACCAAATGGTTCAATAATTTTGCTTGGATTGCAAGAATCTCCATGATCAAGGTAAGGTCAGGCAGACCTAAAACTGTGGATCCGAAGCCAAGCTTCAAGCCAGTGGGTAGCCATTGGAGAGTATCAGATGATCTTGGCATCCATTCTGGTTTATTACCTTCACTACCTTGACAAAAGCATTCACAGCTGCCAAATTGTGCCTCATGTTACTAAAATATTGCAAAATTTTTTTATAAAGCAAATTACCATCAAGTATTTAGCAGGTTTTATTTTAGAGAAGATAATTTAACAGCTATTAATTAATCAGAATAAAATGCTATTAAAAAGACAAAAGAGAATTGAGGAATAATAAGAACAAATACTAAGAATAGATTGGATAGATATGCAAGTTAAAAATGGTCACCAAACATTCAAAAACAGGATTTATAAAAGAAGAAAAAACAAAAAAACATTGCTATTTCATTACTGTGTTATTATTTGATAAATACAAGGCCACAGATTATGAGAAAAAGGAGAAAAATCACATGATGAAAACTCTTTAAAAAATTGAATCTATTAAATAACCAAGTTACTATTTGTTTGTAAACTAACAAACACATAACTGAAATAGCAAAGGTCAAAACTGTTATGTCCTGAAACCTCAGAAAATATGCACCATATGATGCAGTCTATAAAAATGCATGTTTAGAACATGTCAATACATTCAATCCATTAGATATAAAAACATATTCCTGACAGCATTTTTTATTATAATTCATATCATATGGTTATTATACATTTGAAAAGTACAAGACAAAATAATCTTAAAGCAGTTTCATTCAAAAATCTTTACAAGACTTATTTTGATGAGCCAAAAAAGCAATATATAAGTAGTCAAGAACTTTCTAAACCTTTTGAATGGGTATCACTTTTGAAACAATAGAATTTGTGACACATTATTCAAGTTTTGTTAGTCAAGCCAAATCAAATAAATAATTCAAAATGTATATTAAAAAATAATTCAATTAAAAATTTAATTAATAATTGAATAGGAAATAAGTATGTACAGATTATTGGTAAGATACAAAAGTGTCACAACACAGAGTTTTAAAAAACTCTAGTGTAGATGATTATTCTTGGTTGTAGATGTTCACTTGAATTATTTCTGAGCTACTTTGACTCTGGTTTGACCTTAACATTTGTGATGATGATCATCATCATCAACAATTATCAAGCATTAATTAATTTCAATGTATATTTATGTTTCTTTAACATAATAGATTTCCTTTTCAGAAATCATATTAATGTCAGTAAAATACACTTTATAGAGATGAAGAAACTCTTTTTTATAAATAGGGTTCTAAATTCTATTAACAATAGAGGACACACAAGTTAGAAAGCTTGAAATTAGCAATACTCAATTACAAAAGAAAACAAAATAAGATAAAAAGCATTAAAGCAAATTGTGAGCTTTGCTTTTTCCTTTTGATTCTCTAATTAACATGACAGAATCAATAATAATTATTTTATTTCATTTTTGAATGACCTTATTTGCCTGAAAAATAAATTACTTTTCCACCATCTTTCCCAAACACATCTTAGACTTGATGCTTTACAAATCAATCTACCTTTATGATTTGCTGATTTTCTTAAGTTAAATATTATCTTATGAAGTGTTCAATTCTTAAATACTTCAACATCAATTAACATGTTCAAAGAGAGTCATTATATATCTTAATACATTTTTCTTACAAGGGATAAACTGAGCTTGAAAATAAGATGACCCCCCCCCACCAGAAGTTTTTATAAATATATTGAAGCTCTATTTCTATTTATAAGGCTCGTACTTTCAGTTAATTAAAACAGTATAAAATTACAAAACCTTTCCAATAAATATTACAACGGATATATTTGCATAGCATGTGCTCATAAAGAATTAAAGTCTTTTCAAGAAATATATTGATAATTGTACAACTACATAAGATTTCTTGAATTTCTTGATATATATTTTAATAATCACACCAAAGTTAAAATAGTATCTTTGGGTGCAGCTACCATACATTATCAGAACATACGTATCATTCTAAATGTACAAATTTCATTTGTAAGTTTAAAGGTAATAACAACTAATATTTCAAAAAGCAATACACTTGGATCATTTTCCTAATTTTCAATGAAGGTTAACATTTGTGATACCGATACAGAAGCTTTTTCTTGGAACATATTTGATTTACTGAAATAAATCTTCAACAAAATTAGTAAATGACCAGGTAAGATTAATAAATCTCAATAACTGCCAATGAAAGATGAAATGATAAACCAAATAATCAACAATTACATATTCATAATAATAAAATTTAATCAATCAATCAATAAGATTCAATAATAGAATTATCAAAATGACAGCTTAATAAAAACCAAAATATAAACCATGAAAACATTTAAAGGATATGAAAATAAATTTAGAAGAAAATATGGAGAACCAATATTTCTTGCATGAATATTTTGCAGAAAATGTCCATAGCGCATATGATTTTAATACAATTGATAAGTATAGACACAAAGCCAACAGTGTCATATTCTAGATACTACTCATCTTCTTTCTTGACAGTTCAATCATATCAAGTCTAAATATTGGATAGATCAAATACAAATACGTAGTAAATCCTCATCGATATAACTCAACATCCATTTTACCTGTTCAAATATAAAGCATCTGAATATTGGATAGACCAAATACCAATTCATAGTAAATAATAGTAGATATTATGTAACTTCCTTTTTGAAAGTTAATCAAAACAGGTCTAAATATTGGATGGATCAAATACATAGTAAATTCTTGTAGATATAACTCATCTTTCTTCTTGATTGTTTAATCACAGCAAGTCTAAATAATAGATAGATTAAATACAAATACATAGTAAATCTTCGTAGATATTATGCAACTTCCTTCTTTACTGTTTAATCAACATCAAGTTGAGCAGCTGGCATGGATTTCCCTGACTCACACTCTCTCTCTCAACATTCATCGCTCCCAGTGTTAAAGATAGGTGGCCGTACAACTGTTTCAGGGAATGTTGCTTCCAGAGTCTGTTCAATACAGCTGGTAACATTCTTGAGCAGCTCTGTCAAGCTTTTTCTCAGTACGCTTTGTCAGCATTCATGTGGCACATTCATAAAGGAGAATTGACACAATCGCTGCTTGGAAGATATGTTTTATTTTATCAGATAGGTTAGATTTCCATATGATCAATAACCCATAGATAGCAGTCCATGCCTTTGCTAAGCGCTATTGATGTCACTTTCAGTAGATGAGACACAACTACCAAGGTATGTGAATTAGTCCACTAATTTCAGATAACTGCCATTTAGAGTGAAGAGGTCTCCTTTTTAATTAAAACATAAGTATTCTGTTTTATCTACATTTATGTGAAGGCCAATGTCATCTGCTGCCTGCTCCAAACTATGCAGCAGGGAATCAGCTTAAGTAGGTGTATTTGCAAGAAGTGCTATGTCATCTGCATAGTCTGTGTCTGCAATAGTTTCTGCGGGGTATTGTCTACTTCTTGCCTCTTTTAGTGTAAAGCCATTTTCTTTAGTTAGATCTATCGATGTTCAAAGTACATAATCTAGGCAGATTATGAACAGATATGGGACTAATGTATTCCCATGCAGAATACCAGCAGCAATGTCAAAGAAGTCTGTGTTTCCATCTGGTGAGTGACCCTTGACTTCCATGTTACTATAGAGCATCATTATGGCTGTGACAGTTTTTTAAGGGAGACCATACGCTAGAAGTGTAAGGAATCAAATGCTTTGGAGAAATCTATGAATAAGAATGTCACCTCAAGGTTTTTGCACAAACTCCTATGATTTAACAGATTGTCAGAATCTGTAATGTTGTGGATATTAGGTCTAAATATTGGATAGATCAAATACAAATACATATTAAATCCATGTAGATATAACTCAACTTGCTTATTGACCGTTCAATCATAACAAGTGTAAAAATTGGATAAACTAAACGGAAATATATACAAAAAACATTTGAGATATTACCCAACTTCCTTGTTGAATGTTCAATTGTAATAAGAATTCTAAGAAGATAGCTTGAATTAAAAACAAAATACTAAAACATTGTAGATGTTACTTAACTTTACTTTTGAGTGAATGTTCAATCATAATAACAAAATTGAAGATATGATAGATTAACAAGAAATAGCATTAAATAATGAAGTGATTGTTTGGAGAATCAATTTTATTTCAAGGCAAAACAATATTGATTTCAATATTCTCTGTAAAAAAGCAATTCACCTTAGAATGGATTTTTTCTAAATTATAAGAGATTTCCACCAGCCAATTAAAGAGCTGTTACTTAAAAGAGAAATACTATAGGAAATTATTAGAAAAGACTTAAAGTTTCATTAAAGACAAAAGATTATATATATGAAAAGATACAGAATATCAACTATGTAGTATACAAATTGCAAAATACTTTAATTTTATTCCTGATAATTAAATATATCACTGAAGGGATTTTTATAAGAGGAAGTGTTTGATTTTTCTAAAAAAAAAATCAAAGTTTTAATTTTTGTTTTTTCATTGGTGGTAGGAATTTTGAAATTAGTTTGAATGTAAATACTACTTTAGATAAATCAAACAGACTGAAAAATATAATCATGTATAAATTCAGAATTAGTGAAAATGTGAACTTCTTAAATGGTTCCTAATTGGGCAAATATTCTATGAATCCCATTATTTTGATTCTAATTTTTCAAAATCCAAAATACTTCAAAACTTATTGCCAGACCATATTTCATAGAATAACACACACAGCAAATCATTATTAAAAGCAGATCTAACTCAAGTCCACACAGACTCTCTTCTGAGAATTAGCACACACACACACACACACACACACACTTAAAGAATAAAATGCTTCTTTTAAAATTATTGTCACAGTTAACCAAAAACAGAGCTGAGTAAACAACAGAGGAAAAATGTCTCCTGGTGACTGTCAACTGTTAATGAGTAATTAACAACATTTGGCAAAGAAATTGCCGTCTCTTTGGTTATTTGATCAATTAGATTTCTTCAAGTGTTACTTTCTCAATAATAAATGCTTCAAAGCCACAGAAAAAAAATCTCCCTCGGATGAATAACAGACATACTTTGTTGCCAGAGAGACTTGATAAAGCCTAATAGAGAGAGAGCATTAGAATTTGATACAATCTAAATTAAAGTGACATAATAATGGTTATCATAAAAATGAACTCATCAAAACAAGTTCAAATTTTGGATGAGGCTGTTTGGGTTTTACTTTGAGCTAATGCCCATTGAGAAACACATAAAATCATGTTTTTTCCTCTGTTAAACTAGCAGAGCAGACTGGGTGCTTGAGCTTTGGTAGAGCAACTGGCTAACAAGGAAAACTGAATTTCAATTCCTATCATCACATCAGTGTGACAGAGTGGGAAAAAAAATAGGGCAGATTGAACTTTCTGGATTTGATTGGCAACCATTCTAGGAGAAGTAAAACTCTAAATCCAAAACCAGATCACTGACTTCACTTCCAATGACATCATGGACAGTATTAGAGAAAAAAATGTTTTGTTGAATAAGTGAAACGTTTTAAATGATTTATTTTGATCGAAATTACTATTTCTGATTTATTTCAATGATGTAACTCATCATCAGTATTATAGATTCCAAGGCTCTAATAGAGCTACACTTATTAACTAGCATTTTTCCCCAAGTAATAATTGAACAATAATTATTTCATAAAAAGATTCCTTTTGACTTTTGCTGTGATATCAAATAGACGGAGAGAGGCTCACAAGTGCAGGACTTACAATCAATTTACGCTTAAAACACTTGTTCCACTAAGATCACCAAAGTTAAGCAGCAATAAACCTGTTTAGAACTTTAGTGAGTGAACACTTAATTACAGCAGGTAGTGTAGGCAACTCAAAGCCTGTATGCCAGAGAAGCAAAGCTTGAATAATAAGAATATCAAGTATAAAGATTCCCAATCAGTTTTTAAGAGGAAAATTGTTAGTTGTCTAAAATTGTTTTTGAATCAATACATCTAAATCTTTTCTAATAATTGGAAGTAAATGAAAAAGTTAATAAATATATAAATGTATGGTGAAAAATTAAATCTAATATTTCAAAATTTATCTTGAAATTTAGACGTTTTGGAATTGGGTTCCATTCGACCACTTCTGATCAATTTTGGAATATGCAATGCATGCATCACAAAACAATATAAATTGTAATTAACTTATCTTATCTAAATAACATGAATAGATTATGTATGTGTGCTTTACATCTACTAAGAAAATTATTTTTTATTTTTATTTCAATAACAAATTAAAAAGAAAGAATCAACTTAATATACTCAGATGTACACTATAAGTTTCTACAAAACAATGCTAAGACTATTAACAAAACAAAAAAAAAAAAAATCAAACTCGTATTTTTTTTTATTATTATCATCATCTGATGATGATGATGATGATACAACTACAGAAGCAATTTCTTACTAAAATGCTTCCTAATTGAACAAATGTATAATCATAATTACTTTTGAGCTGGAAATTTGTTGAATGTAAGAAAAAGATATCACTCTTTTGATAAAAATAATTCCACATAGAAACTAGAGACTAAATAGTTTCTATTATTGTGAATTACCTTTTCATCTTACAGCTGTAAGTATAATGTACAATTAAGTTTTTACATATTTGATGTTGATAGAAATTTACAAAATATAACCACATGAAAAGTCAGCCTCTGAGACCAATTATATGTTTTAATAAATAAATACTGCTAAAAATAGATTTTTTAAATGATTTGCAAATCCCAAACCTAAAATGTAATGAAAAGGTAGCATAAATTTTGCACATACTGAACTGAGAACATCAAGGACTCCATTATACAAATTAAACCAGTAATAATGAGATAAATATGAATAAATAAATGTTGTATTGAATAATTGTTGAATGTTTGGGCTGTTGAATTTAAAATTCTTAAATGTTAACCAAGCCAGCAGACAGCTCCTTCGCTGTACAACATTTTTCTGCAGGTAGAGAAAAATCATTAAAAACTTCACACAAGATGGCTATCAGTTCATACACCAAAGCTTATAAAAGGAATTATCAAATTTTATTGTAATAACTTTTATGCTATTAAGAGAACGTACCTTTAGTTATGGTATATCCTAATACTACTTTAAATCAATTGTGATGAGGTCAATGTATAACTGTGCATATATACACAAAGCTATCAAGAATGTCTGCCAAACAGCAAAAATCAATAAGAATAGTCATGAACATGACTTCTTCATCAGAAATGGCTTTTTAACAAAATGATGCTTGTCTCTTTCACACTATTCCTAGGATAATCACTTACCGGACAGTTCAGACAGATATTTCAATTTGAAAGGAATCATTTTGTTAATAGTTTCCGTGTGAAATTTATTTTTGAGTATGGTATTTTAGAACCAAATTGTAAAAATTTCTCTTTCAGAAAATATATTGAAATGAATTTCAGGGGAGAAAAAAGTAATATTTCAAAGATAGTCAGTAGTCAAGCTACGAGCTGTTAACCATTTTCTTTCAGTGCAATTTAACAGCTGATATGCAAGAAAGACAAGGAAATAAACAAATTAATTTTTAAAATAATACAGACGTATACGACAATTTCAATACATTGGTAGAATAAATACATGGCAATATTCTTAAGTTTATAAAGGTTAAATCATTTTTAAAGCATACATTTTCAATGGATTGAAGAAAAATAATAATGGAATTAATGGTGGTGAAGCATCCATTGCACTTGAATCTTTAAAACAGATATTCGTTTTCTAACGAACAAAATTCAACAAAAAACACTATCTCAAATGACGGAGAAAAGAAAAAAAGTTGTGTTATCTAACTTAAACTAGAACGTAATTTATTTTTAAAAATATCAGTAATCGATTTATTAAAATGATTTAAGATTCTTTTTAAAAAAAATTTTTCAAGTTTGAAAAGTTAAAAACAGTATAATGAGAATTTGAATTACAAATCAGCTAGAACAACATAATTCTTAGCAAAATCATTTTAAAATGGAAAATTTAAAAATAAAATCTAAAAAAAATTTTCATAAAGATTTAAAATGAATAAAAGCCTGTTTTTCGTGTCCAAATTTTACCAATGATGAAAAACTGCAGTCTATATTCAAAAAATTAAAATTTCAAGTACATCAAAATTGAGTCAGAAAAATTTCTGTATTATCCGGGATTCTAAAATGAACGGAATATTGAATTATAGGAACTGCTAAAAAGTTGTTATAAAGCAACAAGCGGGTGTATGCTCTTCATGGAAATCCCCTGTACAAAAAAAAAAAAAAAAAAAAAAAAAAATTAATAAAAATAATCTACTCACTAGTTGTGTGTGTGTGTGTGTGTGTGTGTTTTATTATGTAAAAAATGAGCAGTTATTTCAAAGGCTGAATTATTTTCTAACAAAGTCATCAAAGATTTTAAAATCTTACCATTTATTTATTCATAGCTTCTTTTAATCTAATTTTTAATCTTTGTATATGTTCTGAGTAGTACTTGCTTGTTTACACAATATATTATGCAAATTAATTCATCTGTTTACATTCATCTTCAGATTTACAATACTTTCTAATAATCAATAATCTAAAATCACGCCTCGGCATATAAAAAAAGATCCACTGTTTCAATTTATTTAAGTCAAATTACAAGCAAAATACTTCAGTTTTGGCTAGAAAGAAGATGCCAATAAAGAAAAAAAAACAAAACATTTTTTGATAATATTTTGCTTTGAATATTTTCAAAATGATGAACAAGTGCAAAGTGAGGAGGCACTTACATCCACTTCATTTCTATTACACCATAAACCAGTGTTGTTGGCATATTTAAGTAGCATTTCCATCAGCAAGTTATAAAAGGGTCACAATTTGTTTATCAACATTTTAGTTAGTTAACCCTTAAAAAAAAGGAAACTAATGCAAATGCTGACAGATTTGAGCCAAATTTCCTAAACTACAACCACCACGTTTAAAAATAATTTTAAGCTTGATTCCTTTTTCTTTTTTTACTTCGACCGACAAAAAATAAGTTTAAATGAAGAAATTTTACGGCTTTTTAAATGAAAAATGTAAAAAAGACAAAAAAGAAAAAGTGTGATAGAAGGAAAAAAAGCATTTAAATCAAAATTGTTGAGAAAGTAGTAAATCATAAACATATAAAAGACTGGTTTTAAAAACTTTAAAAATCAAGAAATAATCAAACGAATGAATAAACATAAACCCTAAAATTAAATAAAACTATTTCTTGAATTTTTAGAAAATTATAAAAATAAAAACCATTGAAATATTTTTAATGCTTGAGAGTCAATCTAAATGAGAAAGTATTTTAATTCTAATGAAAGACAAAATATATTCAACGAGAATTACTTTAATACGTATTAAGAAAGGTTCCAAATGTTAAAGTTGTTTATGAAAAGGACAAGCAAAATGCTACAAAAATCATTAAAAAAACTTTTAAAATGAGGAAATTAACTATGTGAAATTGCATTTGAGTCAGCAGTTGAGTAATTTTAGTTGGGTGAAGGATGAAATCAATCAAATTATTTCAATTGATTCAAATATAATTATAAATCAAGAATAAAGAAAAATGAATGAATAATTTTCTATTTCAGCAACAAACTATTTTTATGTATATCCTAATTATCTAAGATGATAAAATTGGCCAGTTGCAAAATTTTTTTTTAATATGAAAAAATAAAAAAAATAGATGGAAAGGAAAAATGTAAATTACGATTTTATGTGAATTGAAAGGGAGAATTTACATTTTTTTTCAAAATCTGTTATAAAAGATTTAAGGTAACAATTCAAGAACAGAGAACGAAATATCACTGTTCTTGTTGAATAAAAAAAAAAATCTATATTTTCCACTGCAGAAGAAGGTAATGATGATGAGAATGAAAGAGAAGTGACTGTTCTAACCCTAACCCTGTTCTTCTCTACTTGTTCATCATTCGCAAAGTGAAGGATAAAAAACAAAGCTTCTTCTTCTTCTTCTTCTTCTTCTTCTTCAGGAGACAAAACAGGTGGTTATGAAAAGATCTGCTGAATCTAATACGGTTGCCTTTTTGTTTTCAAGTTGACAATGATTTGATTTCAATAATATCGATAGATAAAAAGAATTATCAAATGGATGACGACGAAATTGGGAAGGGGCAGGCTGAAAGAAGACTCTCTTCAAATATGAAATAACAAGCTCAAGCTGGACATGGTGGGGGAAAAAAAATGATAATAAATTAAAAAGGATTGAAAGGAAAAAGAAATCAATCAAACATAAATCTTGTTTGATGTTTCGATAATAAAAAAATGGATCAAATATATTATGTAACAATAAATAACAATTTCTAAACGCTTGTTTAATTCTAAAATTATGTAATTCAGTTTTAAATATGTTTTGTTTTGAAACTAAACTGTTCACTGGCAGAGAAATCGCCTTAAAAATATCAAGACACAATCAAAAATATTTAGGAAATTATGATTGTAAGAATTTGAAAGATTTGTTTCCCATAAATTTAATTGGTTAAACAATTTTAAGAGTGGACGTGAATTGCTTCTTTTTACACAAATAGCAGTATCAAAAACATCTTTTAGAATAAATTAGTGTATCAAATTATGAAATTAGACGCAATAAAATTGATTTTGAAAGAAATAAGAAAACGATTTGAAAAAGATTAAAAACAAAATTCGTAATAAAACATTTCCCGAAAAAAAAAAAAAATAATAATTAGAAGGAGAATAAGTGTATGTGTGTGTGTGTGTGTTGGTATTTGGAGAGAAGAATAATGACACCACTACCACTGAATATAGACAGGTGACACATGAACATTGAGGTTGTTGTTTGTACATGACGAAGGACACGAAGAAAGATAAAAATCAAGGAGTCCAACAAATCCAATTTATTCTATAAGAACACAAATAAATAAATAAATAAATAAATAAATAAATAAATAATAATAATAATAATAATAATAATAATAATAAAGTTAGTGGTGGCGGTAAAAGATGTTGGCTGATGAAGGCCAGTCAGTCACAGGTTTGGGTGGAGTGAGTTGTGGACTGTGGCGGCGACCATCATCCTCACCCTTCAAAGGCGGCAACGACGACATCACGGAGAAAATATTAAGTTAGTTGCAGTTTTACAACTAATAATATGACTATATCTTCTTTCTCCTCAGTCACTGATGATGCTACCTACCTAAATTGAACAGGGAATAAACACCTACCAACAATTGGTCATGCTACTACTGTGTAAGAATTACTAACATTATAAATGATGATACTAAAAGGCTGGAGACACTAGTCACTGCCAACAGTAGTTAGTTGTCACCATCATTTTTAGTTTCAATTTTTATCAAATACTAAGTAGTAGATTTTCTAATTTGTACAAAAACACAAGCGATCACACGAGAAACATCGTAATAAAGAAGGTAAGAAATAATAGTTAATACTTCCTTCTTAAAAGGGAAAGAAAGATGATGGCGATGCAATCTTAAGACAGATTAGAAAATTGATCAGGTGGGAAAAGAATGATGACGGAAAAGTGAATAATTGTGTTGGGGAAATAAAGTTGTTAAAGCTAAAATGACGAAGACATCATCTACCGTAAGGAGACAGAGAGACAGAGAGAGAGAAATCAATTCCTCTAGTTGATTTTTTTTTCTCTCTACTCATTCCATCATCATAGACATCATAATGATGAGGAAGACGAAACAACAAAATGTGAAAAATGACCAAATAATCAGTCATCAGAGTGAGTGAATAGAATCGACAGTTAATTGTTATGTACACAGATAATAAAAATCGAATAAAAGAAAATAAACTTATTTAATTAGTGATGTACATGATATTCTAATGTTAATTCTATTTGTAGTTAAGTTTGTTTTGTTTTGTATTTTTCTCCTTCTTCCAGAATAAAAAAACTCTTAAATAAAATGGAAATCCTAAGAATTTAAAGCAAGAAAAGTAAGCAAACATCAAAATCGATGTAAAAAGTGGCCGTAAAATCGGGGATGATTTTTAAGATTAGAAAAAATTATAAACCAAGCCCCCTATTTATGAACAACAACAGGTCGACCAAATTGTACACATATTTCACCCCAACCACTTATTTGTTTTTAATTTCATTTTCCTCCTTAAAAAAATTTGTAAGTGATTTTTAGTTTAGTTGAGAATTTATCAGTTTTAAGAATTTGACACGAAACAAAAAGTGAAGATGGAAATTAGCAACTTGAAGGAGAAAAAGACGGTGGAACGAATGAAAACAAAAAAGGTATTTCATAATAAGGAATGAATACCAACAACAGTATTAAAAGGGCCAAGGTGAAAGAAAAGCAAAAAAGAAGGCAAGGATAATCATCATCACCATCATGGGCAGCAACAATAATGATAATCATCATCATCAATCGTTTGTATATTGGAGTCGTAAGGTTAAAAGCCTAGCAGTAAATAGAATGAGTTGAAGGAGAAAAATATTAAAAAGGTGATGATGTTAAAAGAAAGAGAGATGAGAAAGCCGGCAATAATAATAATAATAATGATAGTGGTAGGAGGTGGAGCAATGCTTTTTACTCAAGCAGAGGTGGTAATGATACGTAAAAAAAAAGGTATAGGTTAGATATAGACTTCTTGTCATTACAATACAGTAAAGTACACAAGTTGAATCTTTTTGTTCTTTTATCATGTCAATCATGTCTACCTTATTGGAATAAATGGATTTTACAAGTCTGAAGTCAACATATGTAGTGAATGTCTGTGAGAGTGAGGTCAGCCTGAAGACAACGGACTACGACAGGCTCAAGGTCTACAGAGACACAAGATAAATGAAGGAAGAAGAAAAAAGAAAAGCTGCCAAGTAATAATAAATGTTGTTATAGTTGTTGTTGTTGTTGTTTTTCTCTAGGTAACAACAAGAACAGCTGCAGCAGCAACAACAACAACTCTTCCTCCCCCTCCTCCTCCAAATATCATCATCATAGATATAAGCAAACAAGACACACACACACACACCATTAATAACAGGTAGTTCGAAATTGCTGAAAGACTTGTCGAAGCAAGAGCTTGATAAGGTCAAGGAGGAAAGTCTCAAGAAACGAAGCAAAGGGAGGAAAATTAATTTTTCTTTATTAACAATGAACGGAGAAAACAAGAATAATATTACAGAACTGTTGGTCGTTTCGTCGAAAAACATACAACACAAGAACAACTGCTTTTCTTTGGTCTTCCAACACAACATCAGTTGTTTAGTCGCAGAATTAACAGCAAGTGAAGATTATTATTATTATTATTATTATTTGGTTTGTCAAGATTTAAAAAAAAAACAACAAAAAAAAAACACGAAGAGTAAATAAAGAAAAAATTAATAGGTGTATTATCGTGAAAACAAAAACTGAAAGCTGACAAAATCAACAATAAATCTGTTCCGTTTTCTGATGTAAAACACATTTTTATCGTCAGATATTCCCAACACAAAAAAACCTGTTCATTTCTGGGTAAAGGTAGAAAATGAAATCAGTAAAGATCAGATCTTCTCAAAGAAGAGTCTATACAATATATCATTGATTTATTTTTACCTAGCTCTCTTGGTTAATAAACTACACCTGATGGTTTTATAAATTGCTGTTCATGTTTTAATCAACAGATTTTAACACGGTTATTCAATAAATACTGTAGAAGAAAAAGCAAGCTTTGATTATCTTATTGTTAATTTAAATGCAAGTTTTTGTAGACGAACAACTGCAATTTGATTAAAATTCTTAAATTATAGTTCTTTAAGCGCTTTTTTCATATAGACAGCATCATTTGACTACACTTGAATTGCAAGCTGATTATTATGTAAATACAATTAGAATTGGTTTTGATCGATTGATTTACCTATTCTTTTTATTGTTTGTTTATTACCTTTTATTACCAATTTTTGGCACCTTTAGGAAATATAGTTGGTTGAATCATGGATAAAGAGGAACAGTATGGCTCATCATATCCCAACTGAACACATGGTATCTCTGGTCATCCGTAGCAACAAATAAAATACTCTATCAGATTTAATTATGTATACTTAGTATTTTCTTTGGAATACAAACACATTGTCGCACAATATAGCTGAGAAGAGATCAAGAACTTGATAATACCAAAGTCAAGGAAATAAGAATATATTTTGAATATAAAAGAAAAAAGGGACTAAATTACCCTTCCTGGGTAAGGAAATGGACAGTAAAACTTTTAAAAGATAAAGAAGAAAAATTTGAATTTAGGGGTGTAGTAGTGGTGAATAGTGGGTAAAATGGAAAAAAAAGGCCGGAAGAGAAAAAACATAGGGGATAAAAATTATATAAATAAACCGGATTCCCCCCCAAAAAAATCAGTTTAACTTTTGTATAGTCAATAGAAAGCAGGTGATAATAAATAATCATTATTATTTATTAACAATTCATCTCTTACATGCCGTACACGATCATGAGAAAAATGTTTTCTTTGCGTACAACAGAGACTTTTCTGATGATGATGATGATGATGATGATAAATAATTTTTTTTTTTTTAAGTCATCATGTTTGTGTGTGTGCATGTGTGTGTGTGTGTGTGTGTGTTGTCAATGAATGATGTGGTTTTGTCTTACCTTCGCAGACATATCCCTGGCCGATGAGTCCCCACAGCATATCAGTACAATGGTGACAGTAGGTAGGTTTGTGGAAGGTCTTTTTAATGAAGAAATGGCCGTGCCCGTGCTCGACCGAGCTGTCCAAACTTCCTCCGGAGGACGGGCTCTCCGTAAGTCTGTCCACATCTTGTTTTTCGACCGAAGACGGCGTATCCACCGCACTGTTGGTCGGCGTGGTCGGCTTGGCCGACACTAACACCGGAGGAGGATCAGCCATGCTACTAGTAGTAGTAGTAGTTACACTACTACTACTTGTGGTGGTAGGAGTAGCAGTAGTGGTGGTTGTAGGAGATAAGCAAGAGGCAACAGAGAGAGAGGCTGCTGCTGCTGCTGCTGTTGGTGATGTTGGTGCTGGTTGTCGTAGTAGTGGCGGTAGTAGTAATGCCACTTGGTGTAAGAGAAGCTGTTGTAAAGGCTGATGTCGTTTGTGGTGATGCTGTTGTTGATGGTGTTGGTATTGTTGTAGTACTGCTGCTGCTGCTGTTGTTTGGTACTGTTGTGGTGCTGTGGTCGTGCTGAGGGCAGCAGGAGCACTACTACTACTACTACTACCACCACCACTACTACTGATAACAACAGGGTTATTAGTCTTGGTATTGGTTGTAGTAGTACTATTCCTACTACTGGGTGGTCTGGCAGCACGACATACAACAGCGTTGGTAGTAGTAGTAGTAGTAGTGCGAATATTGGCGGTGGTAGTAGTTGTGTTGTTGTTGTTGTTGTTGTTGCTGATGTTGTTGTTGTTGTTGTTGTTAGGTGATGGTAATTGTTGTTGTTGTTGTTGTTGTTGAAAGGGGGGTGGCGGTGGCGGGGGTGGCGCAGGTGCCCCTCCTCCTCCTCCTCCTCCGACAACAACGACGATGACGCCGACGCCCGTTCTGAAGATGTACAACTGGCAGATGAGGAAGCAAGGGACGACGACGACGACGGCGACGACGAGTGTGGGGGAGAAGACGACGATGATAATGAAGATGAAGAATAAGAAGAAGAAGTTGGAGCCTCACCAGCTCGGCAAGGTGTTTCCAGCACCCGGACAGTGCCGCCACACATGGGGAGCAGCGGGGACACGGACACACAACACCAACACTACTACTACGAGTAGTACTAGTACCTCGGCTACTATTTGTTGTTGTTGTTGTTGTTGTACAACACTGACTGTATGTAAACGAAAGGAGACAAGTTCAGAAGAAGAAGAAGAAGAAAGGAGACGAAGAGAGGGAAGTGTTTCCAAAAAATTGGGAAGGAAAAAAGACAACAGGAACGATTCCTTTTTTTCTTTGGCTGTTGTTGTTGTTGTTATGATCGTAGTTAGTTTTTTTGATCTTTTTCTAACCACTGTACTTGTGGAGTCGGTATTAGTAGATTTGGTCCAAGAATCAGTCGTACTAGCTTTTGGAGAAGTAATAATAAAATATTTTACTATAGTAACGTTGAGGATGGATGCTGCGGAGGTGGTAGTTGTTGTAGTTGCAGGAAGCGAAGAAGAAGAAGAAGAAGAAGAAGAAGAAGAAGAAGAAGAAGAAGATGTGATCGCGATACTTATTTTCGCAGCGATAGCAGAATTATTATTCTCACTATTCTTATTAAAGGTGTTGTTGGAGAATATATTTGTTGAAGCTGCCGGTACCACCCGAATCAAAATACAACATTGAAGAGGAGGTGTTGTGAAAAATGGTGGTGGCAGCGGCGGCGGTGGTGGTTGATGGAGGTGGTCAGCAAATTGAGCACTGGAAATGAAAGGATAAACCAAAATAATGCGATTGGTTTTCTTGTTTCTCTTCTTGTCGTTGCAATTATAGTAGTAGTGATGATGATGATGATGATGGTTATAATTATAATAACGATTATTATTATTAACAAACTGGTGGTTGTCGTAATCTTTTATCTCTCTATGTTGCTGATTTAAAAAAAGGTGGTGGTGGCCACCGTCGTTAGATGCGGCTGACGGAGAAGGGGAAGATGAAGAACAAGATGACAATGAAGATGATGAAAAAGAGGAAGAAGAAAGATGATGCTGAGGAAGAAGGACCAGCAGTCCGGTGAAGGACCTACTGCTACATGGGTTCCACATCTACTGATTATCTTACAGTAGATAATAGGTGTATGTACGTGTGTGTGTGTGTGCGTGTGTGTGTGTGTGTGTGTGTGTGTGTGTGTGTGTGGTTTTTATAATTATGACAACGGCTCACTTTTTCTTGTCACTTGATTGACAAAAATGATCACTTGGAATTAGCGACAACATCAACAACATAGTTATTATTTTTTCTTCACAAAAGACGGCAGATACCATCTTCGACATTAAACAATAGACTAAAACGGTCGAATAACCGTACTTACTTACTACTCGTAATATAATTATTATTAATCATAATAATAATAATAATAATGGCGATAAATAGCAGTGGTACGAAGGAGAGAAATGTTAACCTGCAACAGTAGTTGTTTTGTTGTAAAAGAGAAAAAAATTTTCTTTTTTTCTTTATAATACTTTCTCTTTATATATATATATATATATATATATATATATATATATATATATATATATATATTTGTGTGTGTATATATATATATGTATATATATATATGTATATATATATATATATATATATATATATATATATATTTTTTTTTTTTTTACTTTTTTCCAAAGATAAGATGAGCAAGAAAACCAGAATTTTTAACACTATTTTTTAAAGACCGACTACTGGACTTTCTTTTTTCCTTTTTTTAAGTTTTAAATTGTAAGTGTTGTTCCTACTAATGTAGTAGTACTACCTGTGGTGATGAAAATAAGGAAAAAGAGTCGAAAGAAAGAAAACAGAGAGAAGAGATATAGAAAGTCTGACGATGTTTCTTCTTCCTTCTTGGAGTGTCTGTTGTGTATATGTCCGTTTCGGCCAAGCTAAGGTAGCAGCTAGCAGCAGGATGGCGCCAGGGTCCCTGCTACCAGCAGAGGTGGTGACAATCTTGTTGACGACCACAAGTAAGAAAAAGAACACAATAGCGACGATAATAATGTTGAAGATTAGATAAACATTGATGACAAGTCGTCCGAAGAAGATCCCATCAGAATCAACACAGACCAAATCGCCACCATAATATTCAACGTGCGCGTTAGTGTCTGTGTGTGGTGTGTGTGTGTGTATCTGTGTGTGTTGTGTTGTGTGTATGTGTGTACGCGTGTGTGTGTGTTTGTGTGCGCGCGCGGCGTCTTGTGGGCTAAATACAAAATCAATGTGGTGTATCTTTCATGTCTATATGAGGTAAGTGACTCTGTGATTAATGTGGACGTCTGCGTGTACACAAGAGTGTGGTTGTTTGAGTTACTGTGTATTGAGACTGTTTTCACAGTATTGTGCGTAAAAGAAAGCTTGAAGGGAAGGAGCAAGGGAGGAACGAACGCTGGGCTGTTCCGGGCCTTCCCAGGATGCAGCAGTCTGCTGGTGGCTGTTCCAGGGATTGTTCTCTAGGAGGAGAAGGAGGAGGAGTGGGGCACATACTTCTACTATGAGACTCTCTTCATCTCTTTCTTTTCAACAACAGCATCACCAACCTGCCTTCTCAGCTAACATGTTACTTGCTCTTGCTACATGGACCAACGTTGTTGCTTTTGTGTGTGTGACGTGTGTGTGTGTGTGTGTGTGTGTGTGTGTGTGTGTGTGTGTGTGTGTGTGTGTGTGCCGTTATCCATATCATTCATTTCTACCTAGAAGTTCATTATTCTCAATGTTTTCTTTACATTCTCTTTATTTTGGTTCATTTTTGACCAATCGGAAAAAAATTCCCATTCATGTTTTCCCAATCATAATATTCAGTTACCTGTTTAAGGTATACACTAATCATGGACAGACTGAGCCCCGCAGGCCATATGTGGCTCATCGTGCTTTCTGAATGGCCCATGTAAGATTTAGATTTTTTATAGAAAAGACCTTTTTACCGAAGAGATGGTCTTCTGTATTGAAAATAGTTGAGGTACTTTTAATATAAAATTACTTTGAATTTTTTTAGTAGTGTGACCCACCTGATGATAAATTATGTCTCATGCAGCCCACTTCTCTAAAAAAAAGGTTGCCCATGTCTGGTATACACCTACCTGTTGTTATTTTTGTTTATCTAAAGACTTGATCATTTAAATGAGGGGCTTTTATTCTTAGAAAATTCCATATACTTATTACCTAATTGTGTCTCTAAATTTTTTTTTTTTTTTGTTAATTTGTTTATTAAAATTTGAGTTATTTATATTTTAGATTACCATCACATTTAATATTTGTTAGGTGGTCTATCTTACTATTCATTTGTTTTCGAAAAGTCCAACAGAAAATTTTGGTAATTGACAAATTAAATTTTTCTAGTATCTTTTTTTTTTTTCCTGCTTCTTTTAAAATCTTGTTTAGAAATGACCGAAAAGGTAGACTGATTTTGTAATTTAGAAGTGTTGCTTAACTAGTAAGTTCCTTTGAACCCCATTTCCACTCCCTACTTTAATTCTTTAATAGCCTCAGCAATAAAAAACAAAAAAAACAAAACAGGTTTTGCACTTGTTCAAATACTTATGATCACTCATTTCAGAAACTTTTATAAGCATTATCCAATAATAATAATAACAACAGCATCTACGTGATGAGCCATGGAGTACATGAAGTACTGGAGTTATTGCAAGGGCATATCTATGCTAATCATCTACTAGGATAGTCTGTAACTAAGTTGGGTTTGTTTAGTATGACTGCAGGGAATTTAATGAGGCCTGCAACATGTTCAATAGGATTTAATCTGGCAAGCATAGAAATCAATGAAGAAATTGGAAGTCAACTGAGTATTCCTGGAATCAGTTTTGTATTCCCCATGCAGGATTGGGTCATTACCACAAAGAAAAATGTTCTCCCATCACCAATATCCCCACCCCAAGTAGAAGTCTAGAGGCAATTTACTGACAGGTGATATTAGAGGTAATTTTGATTAAAGCAAACAATAAGAAAGTTTGTAATTTGAGCTTTAGCAGTCAGATTTCCAGAGTATGTATTTACCCGAACCTTCCACCATGGCCAGGATGTAACACAAGGTCAATTTTTTAAGTGGAATACAGCTGGTTTGAATTCTGAGTTTTCCTTCTCTTAGACTGGTTGCCTAACCAATGTTAAAAAAGCAAGTCTTCTCTACTATTTACTCTCAGCTGGGTGGAGAACAAATAGATTTATGCCTTTCCTATGTGTATCTGTGTGAAGTGAAATGCAAACAGTCCCGTCTCAGATTTGAACTTGGATCACCAATTCCATTTCCTATGATGCTAAATGTTACAGGAAACACACCTGGATTTCTAGCGTACTATATAGTGGAAATATTGGGGGGGAGTTAACAATTTAAAAGCCTTTTTTAGGGGCTTTGATATTTTTCTTAAAAGATATCTGGGCCAGAAGCAATCCTGTCGGGTGGGTGAGAAAATAATATTATTCCCCCCCAGGCAATACCTGTTTAGCTGGGCTGAGTTTATTGCTCTCCACCTAAAACACCCCAAAACCAAAATAGGGGGTGCCGATGGGACCATGCATTTTTTTAAGGACCGCACATGAGTTTCAATTTGTGTGTGGCTCTTCACCATAAAATGACTCTATGTCACATCTGACCAGGTGGGAAGTCAGATAGATATCCTAAGAAGATACAGGATGTTCCTTTTTCCCTATGGAAAATGTTTCTTCTTCTTCCCTATGAAAGATGATTTAAAAACATGGTTGTCCATTTCTTTCATCATCAGGATCAAGTGACAACTTTCAAATAAACTCAAAAGATTACTCTGATAAACATAAAATCATATAAATCATTTTTTGCAAGATCAGTGCATGTGACCCCTGTTAAAACAAACTCTGGTTTCACTAGTAGCCATTGTCAACTCCAACAGAATACATCCCATTACAAAGCCACCAACAGCTTGCAGAACACCCTAGATCCATGTAGTCTTTTCCACACACAAACTCAACAGTCTACCTCAAAGAGCTGATAATATAGGTTGTCTGATCTGGCATCATGGTGCCAGTCTTCCACAGTCCAATAAGGACAATCTCTTAGACAATGTCTTAGGTGAGGTACAGTAACTAATACTATGGTGTCAATAATAATAGTACCCTTGTTAGTTGAATAATAGTACCCTTGTTAGTTGAATAATAGTACCCTTGTTAGTTGAATACTACTTGTTGATTACTACTCCATAAAATGCAGTGCATCCAGTATATTGCACTGGCTGATAAGTTTAATAGCATCTGCATTGAATTGGGATGTAAACGCAACATTCTTCTTTGAGGTGATTATCATCTTCATCAGTTACCAGTGATCCTGTGGGTACCTACAGTTTTCATCTACTACTGATGTCTGTCCAGAATTCACATATTCTTGTAAATACCCTTGCTACTGTTATTAAAGAAAAACAAAGCAGTTACCATTTCAGAAATAGGGTGTTTCATCTTTCAGGATTTAACAATCATTTCATAGTGTTAAATACTAGGTTCCATAGCTATCACAGTTATACTGCTACAATTACATTATCTCTTACCTATCTGACTTACTCCCTTTCTGTCCTACTAATTTATTGACACTTCTATTTAGGTTTAAATATAATAAAAAATACAGTATGTATCTTTTAAAAGGTCTGTATGGTAATTAGGCAGCCATTTTGAATATTTCATGAATGAATTGAACAGCATTGATAAAACTTGGGAACCAATCAGAGATGGCCTTACTGCACATGTGAATAAATACTCTCCTATGGGGTTACTCAGTCAACAGTGAAATTCTGTTGTACTCAGTGACTGAAAGATTCACAATGACTGAATAAGTGCAGGGCATTTTTGTATCACTTAGACATGTTGGCCCTTATCTCTACAGTCCAGATTTGATTCATTTTAACTCCAAGCAATTGATATGAAAAGAGAAGGGTTTTTTACCTTACAGAATTTTTTATGTCATTTCAAACGTAGAAACATTTCTTTATAAAAAAAAAAACTGTTCTTTATCTGCTCATTTCTATTTCCTGTTTCTTTTGTATTAGAGAGAAAGTGACATGGAGGCTAATGATGATCTTGGAAGAGGACTTTGTAGACTGTTTTGAAATATGAAAGGGTTTCTGGAATATGTGTATAAGGTTCCAGGGAAAGTTCTTTAAAGGGCACTAGATGTAAGAGCACTTTTTGTGATGGAACCATCATATAAAATGGAATCACTGATCTGAGATCAAACCCTGGAAGAGGCTGTTGACATTTCACTATGCACTAAATGCCCTTGAAAAAGGCATGAATCTATCTGTCCTCCTCCCACCAGTCAAGGGTAAATAGTAAAGCAGACTGGATTCTTTAGCCTTTGTAAGACAACCAGTCTCGGAGAAAGAAAACTCAGAATTCAAACCAGCTGTAGTCCACTTAAAAAATTGACTTTTTGTCACATTCTGCCAGAAACAGAAATGTTTGGGTAAATATATCATTGATCCATTATGAGTCAATGTATTAGAAATTCAATAATAATTCTCAAAAAACTTATTCATAGGCTACAATATTCAATTAAGAAAATCGAATTGTGGCTCATTTAAGTGATTCAGCATATATTCAGATTTTGTTCAAAATGATAATGTGTTGAAGGTGTTTGAAATAAACACTGAAATATCATGAAATTAACCACAAATCTAATGCTTGCATGTTTTTGGAGTTACTGTCATATCTCTCTCTCTCTCTCTCTCTCTCTCTCTCCCCCCCCCTAAAGTACAGCTGTATTTATCAAAATGTATATTTAGGTAAAATAATTGGTCTATAATTTGATATATCTTTATTCATTATATTTTATATTATTTACTATGTCATGTAATGCAATGATGAATAGATGACTGGTGTATGATTTTACAACATTGATTGGTTAAAACTGATACAAAAATGAGGGATAAACCAGAAATTTATAACCAACAGAAATCATTTTTACAATATATACACCAAAAGTCAGTACAAATTCTGCAGTTCTATGAACAAATAACAATAATAAAGGAGCCTTTTTCTAAGGGACACAGGTAATAAACATTAGTAATGTAGCTAGAAGAGGAGGAAGGCAAACATTACTCCCCACTTAGTACTTTTTTTTAAGAGTTACATTTTTAACCATTTTTAAAAAATACTTATGTTCTCTTGTGTTATAAAAGTTAAATCTTTTATCAGTATTTTTCATATGGCCTTGAAAGATTTTTTTGGACACCTTACTTTATTCACCCAAATTTCACCTATTTTGAACTGTGTGTCCAGTCTCCAGTGACATATTGGTAGCCATTGGTATCTGGGGAATCAAAAACAACTGTGACATTATAACCTTCTCACTGCCAATCCTTTTTTGTCATTTTCATGTCACAGTTCATAATTCATACATTATGACACTTACTGAAAAGTGAAAATTAGCTATCTCTGATTACCTTTGACAACAAGGTAACATATGTTCATAAAAATGTCTGAAAATTGTGATGTTAATTCTATTATAACATTTATATACTTCCTTTAAAACTGTGTCTTTCTAATAGTTGCGTTTTAAATACAAAATAAAATGACTGAATTGAAAATTATTTGGTACAAGTTCTAGCACCTTTTTACCTGCTTTTCCCTGCTTAATCTGATAAACATATTCATAGATAATCTAGAATTTCTTTTGAAAACAATTAGATTTATTCAAATTAAAAGCAATGAATAATAATAATGATTTCAGAGATTTCCAAAGATAAATAAAATACTGAATTTAGCAAATATTTACTAAATAGGAAATAGAAATGAGCAGATAAATAACAGGTCTTATACAAATCAAAGAAAAGTACCTAGGGGTGAAATTACCTAAATAATTCAGTCTCTGTCCAATAATAATTGTTACATTTATATATAAAGTTTATACAGTCAATGTTACAACAATTATGGAACAGAAGTAGTACCATTTTAAAAACAGAACCCCCAACAAAATATGACAAAAGATCAGTGTAATAATTTGATCAAAAACAGTCATGACTTTTTATTTTCCTTGAGGAAAAGTATAATTTTTAATCAACATATCTGTGTGTTCATCATAAAAGATTTTTTTTTATCTTTACATAATTTAGTTCTCCTCTACACTTGGTCTGTCATGTATAAAATTTTAAAATATGCCATTTTAATTGTTTGTCACAGGGATGGAGTGATACTGATCTAGGCCTCATGACAAAAAAGGGTTATTGACCCCTTATCCCATCCTGCTCTACCATCTATCCCATAAAAATATGTGCATTCTTCATGAGACATTTGTTTCCAAAGCAATATGTCTCAAAAATATAGAGAAATTGATTAAAGAACTTAGTTCTAGTTCAACAGGAGTAGCATTATGAATACATTTTGCAAAGTAAAATAATTGAACAGGAGAGATTCAAAGTGCAAAGACATTTCAGTTATCCCACATTGATTCATTAGAGGCCACTTAAAAAGTAAGACTTTTGCTACTCGGACCTTATAGTGCTTTCCAACTGCCCAACCATTCAATCTGCTCCTGGTTTGTTAATGCCTATTGCCGAGTAAGATCTATTCAAATGTCTACATATGTGTATCATGATTTTAAAATAAGCAATTTTCATTAGTGAGGAAAGTGTCTGATGATGACCAGATTCAACATTTTTTTTTAGGAAAGCTGGAGAGCCTACTGGCTGAAATCTGAAATATAGTGTCAAAACAACAAAGATGATGATGTTAAATGCTGAGCTTTATATTTGAGAGTTTTTACTGGCTCATATAAAATCCTGTTCCTCATGATTAGAAAATAAGATAATAAAGTTTGTTTGAATATATTTAGCAGATAAGTAGCTCCTATCATTTTAATTCCTTCATGAAATTCATACAAAAAATGATATAATTTGCTGATAAACAACTTTTAATGTGAATTTAATGTGTATTAAATAAAGTTAAAAATAAGTAAATGTTTGAAAAAGGAAAAAGAAAAGAAAAGATTATGTACAGAATTAATATTACTCAATAAAAAAAAAACAAGATCTTTTTATTTAATATTGAATTTGTACTCAACCTCTCCATAGTAAGCAGGATGTGACACAAGGTCAATTTTTAACTGGAATAAAGCTGGTTTGAATTTAGAATCTTCCTTCTCCTAGACTAGTTATCTTACCAAGGCTAAAGAATCCTATCTGGCCTACAATTTACCCATAGCCGAAAGAAGAACAAATGAATTCATTCTTTACCCATGGACATTAGCACAAAGTGAAGCAGTTTTGTCCAGGATGTGAACTGGTTCTATTCCCTACAATGATAACCATTACACTAAGAGTGCCTCTTTTACTTGATATTAAGTTTGAAATAACAATAAAATTCATGGCAGAAAGATATTCTTAACCAAATTACATCTGTTCCAAGATGAGTAATTGTTAACAAAAGAACAATGCTGTACATAAGAGCAATAAAAGGAAAATACAATTCAAATATGATTAGCACAAGTTTTACATTTCAAGCAACATAAAAATAACAAAACTGAAACTAATTCAAAAGTCTTCTTGCACAACCAATTCATACCTTTCGCGAATTACTTGCAAGTGTATATGAGTGATCACATTGCTCTTTATTTTTTTTTTACATTGTATATATGAAGGTGGGCTGAAAAGTTCATTGGTTGACATCATATCTGCTGATGATGAATTTTTTGACCAATGAAATCTAAACACCACAAAATTGAAAGAAGAGGTGTGTTGACTGCAAGGGGAAATATGTTAAAAAAATAAACCTCATTTGGTCACATTTCATGAGAGTATCTTGGTCAGCTTATGAACTTTTCAGCTTGGCCCTGTTGGCTGGGGCTGCAGAATAAACTGACTGCATCTTTGCAGAGGGGTAAGACTTCCCGAACAAGTGTCCTGGATATGACACTAAACAATCTGATGATGAGGCTCCAGTAATGCACGAACTTTGGGGAATGCAGAGTACTCCTTTATTGCCATGGGTCCTGCTTAACTGTAATAATCACTGGTCCACTCTGGCCTGGAGTGGTAGTACCTGATAGGGTCCTGTCTCTGGCTTGAATAGAACTAAATTGTGTACTTATGCTAAACTTCATTATTTGAAATAGAACTCTTTTTGACATTCAAACTGTCAAAACATATGTTAAACTAAATTGATTGAAATAGAACTGTTTATATGTATAAAAATGGATTTGGCATTACATAACCTACAATGGTTGATGTGCCATAAATGCAAACCAAACCAAAATGACTTAATTCGGCATTAAATGACCTGAAAAGGGTTGATATACTGTAAAACAAAACAACCAACCAACTTTTCAGCTGATTGAAGTATGTATTCAAAATAGTATTTCACAATATAAATATAACTAAAAATTGGAGGTGCTCGTGGTGTAATGGTTATCGTCGTAGGAAATGGATACGGCGACACGGGTTCAAAACTTGGATGAGACTGATTGCATTTCACATCGCACTAATACCCTTGGGAAAGGTATGAATCCAATTATTCTCCCTCCAGCTATGGGTAACTAGTAGGGCAGACTGTGTTCTTCAGCTCTTGGTGAGGCAACTAGTCTAGGAGAAGGAAAACTCTGAATTCAAACCTGTTAAACTCCGCTTAAAAATTGACTTTGTGTCATATTCTGCCCAAGCGGAGGGGTTGGTAAATATGTATAACTGAAAATTTCTGGACTGCAAGTATATATATATATATATATACAAATTTCATTGAACATAATTGACATTTTCTGTCTACATATTTTCTTCTTGATCTGTTCATATTGCCATATTGCTTTTATCGTATTCGGCGGGAATTGATTGATGTATTTTCCATAATTGTATATATCCCAAATAGTTTCTGCCCGACTTTGGGCCATCATCAGGGGAGGATCTATTACAAAAGTGATGTAACTTTTGTTTTTGCATTACTACTATGTAAGAGCGTCTTTACCATTGGAGTGTATAGCGTTTGCTTTTAAATGTATGTCTATAAATAGTGTCAGTAGCTAAAGACATTTAAGTACATTAGCACTGGTTTGGAAATTAATATTATTAAGTGTCAGTTGCATGTTTCTAATATGTAGTGCTTCTAGAATCTGTAGTTTTTGTTTGTTGTTTTGGTGTTCTAATATTGTTGTGTTGTCGGTGAGAATTTTCCGTAGTTCTGTTGTTGGGCATGAATGTATATATATATATATATATAACCAAAAAATAATTTTCATTCAACAAACGAATATGCTATATCACCAGATCATTCTTTTATTGCTTCTCTTATCGCTGATCAACTTTTTAAAAAATTATCAAAAAACTTTCTAAAAAACTTGTCATAAAAACTTTTCTCCTGACAATGACCTAGGGTCAAAACAAATTTGGAGCAATCAAAAAATAATTAACATGTAGAAAGCAAGTTCAAACTCCAGTTGTACTATTGCATTCTCTTTTGGACTAATGCCCCTGAGAAAGGCATGAACCCTCTTATCCACACCCAAGTAATGGGTTAGATAGTACCACTGTTGTTGTTATGCAAGAATAGCTTTGGCATTAAATAACCTGTGAGGGTTTATTTTTATATGTGTGTGTGTGTGTGTGTGCATATATTCTGTTTGTTTTGTTTGTTTGGGTTTTATGGCATATCAACCTTTGTAGGCTCTTTTATGCCAAATTCATTTTTATACAAATAAACAGTTCTATTTCAAACAATTCAGTTTAACATATGTTCACAGTTTAAATGTCAAAACAGTTCTAGTTCAAACAATTCAGTTTAGCTTAAGTACTGAGTCTAGTTCTATTTAACCCATAGATAGGACCCTATCAGGTACTACCACTCCGGCCCAGAGTGGAACTGGGAGCTATGGAATAAAGGGGTACTCTGCATTCCCCAAAGCTCCATCATTGCTGGAACCTCACCATCAGATTGTTTACTGTCATATCCAGGACATTCATCAGGAGTGTTACTCCTCGGCAGAGAAGCAGTCAGTGTATTCTACAGCCCCAGCTAACAGGGCAACATATATTCTGTATATATTTACATATATTCTAATTTACGAAAGTATATATATATATATATATATATATATATATACGGAGAAAAATGGAAAAACAATCAATGATGAATGTTTAATAAAATTTTATTAAGCATTCATCATTGATCTAACAACATTAAGTATCATCATTTCTGAAGTCCTGATGATGGTTTATTAAAGCCAAAACGTTATAGCTTCAACTTTCTTTCACAATAAATTCATCACTTTGGATTTCTTTGTTTTTCAATTTTTCTCCATACTGTCAGATTCTTTTCCATTGTTTACTTCCATATATATATATATATATATATATATATATATCCAAGCATGCTTGATAGATGATGCAGTCTTGCATTTTCAGTATCTTTCTGCTGTTAGTATTTGCACCCAAATAATAACCAAGAATTTTAATGCTGTTAACTAAGAAAATCAATCTTTTTTCACTTAGAACATTGGTACAAAACAATCTTCCTTTTTAGCTACACCTATTTTTTCTCAGCTAAGTGTAGTAATTACCGATATATATTGACATCCATACCAATATTAGGTTGTTCAAAAAGTTTCTTAAGTTTTTGTGGTTAGATGGCATTAGGTACATTTAGTTCATTGAAATCACTGCTTTTGGTTGTATTTTTACAGCTGTCATGAGCGTGTACTTTAAATGAAATTTTTATGATAGAACAACCTCTAATTTTGAGCCACCAACAGGTGTAAAAAGGTGTTTTTATCAGTAAGGGTAGGTCTAGAAACAAAGTAAACTTTGATATATAAGAATATCCCAAATGATTGAGAGGAAGGGTGAAAGAACATTCCTCTTGGCTGTGGGGAGGATATATTGGAAAGCAAAATGTGCAAATGAACTGACAGACAAGCAAAATTATAACATGGATAATCTCTGAATTTCTGCAAGCATTTGAAAAAGAACAATCTTGAAATATATTCACATCTAAATGTTTCCTCTTTTATCAATCATGCTATGATCTGTGAAATCGTTCTCAAATTGTCCTGACTTGTATTAAAGATTAATCATAATGACTTCCTTTCCCTCGTGTTACGATGACATATCTAACAAATGTTATCAATAACCTTAGCAGTCAGAAAAGTCATGTAACAAGTTTTTATTGTTTGTTTTTTTGTTTGTTTGCATTTTGTTTCTTCTTTTTTTGTTGTTTTTGTTTTTTTTCTCAGAATGAGACAAATGTCACACCCAGTGTTTCATACACTGTCCATTATTCAAGTGTCCATCTGCAACAATTGAGATCAGGATCTGCTCTGAGAGTAAGTAACAGGTGTTACACTCTATACTTGATGAAAGAATTTTATTTTATTATTTTATAGAAAAAACAATAAAACACCTTTTTATAACACATCCTGTTAATTTATTTCTTTTTTATATCAAATGAAATACAATAGAACAAAATCAAAGATATCAAGTTCCTAAAAACTTACAACACATGATCAAACAAATGCAATATCAACAATGTTGACTTACTTGCCCCATCAGAGGAGCTTAGAATATGCAGACTGTATTCTCTGCAGAGGGGTAAGAACCCATCCAAAATAGACTCACTCAGTTGTCAAGGCTTTGGATACACGCATTGTATCCCATGCAAAGGGGTAAAACCGCCACCCCAAAATACTCACTCTGTCAAGATTTAGGATACACTGACTGTATCCCCTGCAGAAGGCTAAGACCCCCACCCGAAAATAGACTCACTCTGTTGATAAGGCTTAGAATATACTGACTGTATCCCCTGCAGAGCAGTAAGAACCCATCCCAAAAGTAGTCTGACTCTGTTGATGAGGCTGAGAACACGCTGACTGTATCCCCAGCAGAGGGGTAAGAGCCTCACTCAAAATTAGACTCACTCTGTTGATGAGGCTTAGAATACACTGACTGTATTCCCT
Organism: Sepioteuthis lessoniana; assembly: GCA_963585895.1. Lineage (NCBI taxonomy): Eukaryota > Metazoa > Mollusca > Cephalopoda > Myopsida > Loliginidae > Sepioteuthis > Sepioteuthis lessoniana. Next base: position 100,662 of record CAUZXS010002158.1, read on the forward strand.
GCAGAGGAGTAAGACCCCACTCAAATGAGGCTTAGAATATGCCCACTGTATCCTTTGCAGAAGGGTAAGACTCTCCAGAAATGGGTTTTCTCGATATAACTCTAAAACGCATGTGATGGTGAGGCTCCAGTTCTGGTGATCTGAGGAGTGTGATGTTCTACTTCTTTGTTATTATTTAGAAGTCCACTCTGATATAGAGTGGTAGTACTGGTTAGGGTTGCATCTATGGGTCAAATAGATCTCTTTAAAAATCATTTATACTAAAAAATCCTTTGAAGATACAACTACATATAAATTGTAAATATAAATGTATAAGGAATGCAATTTTCTAACCTCTTGGCATAAAATAATCTTAGATTGTTTGACATGCCATTAAAATCAAACAATCCATCAATCAATTCTCTGACTTACAGTCATGTCAAAATGAAAGCTCTGCTTTCTATCTGATCAGAAAAGTTAAGCAGCAATAAGCATGTTCAGTTCTTAGATGGGTGGTTACTCAGGAACAGCAAGTACTGTAAGCAACCTAAGGCCTGTTAGATAAAGCAAAGCTTTGTAAATAACTATAATTTTTAAGGCAGGCAAAAAAATCTTTCATTGAAACTCAGTGCAATACTATTTTATTCTTGTTTTCCATGTGTACTGAACTATGTTAAACATAGTAGATGTCATAAACAAATCAAGTGTAGATTTTGATATCATATGGAAACTAATGTTCAAAAATAACTTAATTTCAACAGTTAGTTCTAGGATTCTGCAGAAAATGTATATTCTAGGAAAAAGTAAAAGAAAAAAGTACTTAGTAAACTCCAAAGACAGATGCAACATACAACTGAAGAAGATTGAAAAATAAAAAACAACAAAGATGAAGACAATAATGGTATAGTAGCAAATGAATTAATTTGGAATCAGGCTGTTCCAAATTTCAAAGAATGCATTGGTCCAAATTTTCTGTTTCAAGCAGTAAAAAGGAAAAATTGTTCAAACAGAGATTATATATAATAAAAATTGTTTTATTTGCTTTTAAAATTTGAGACATTTTCCCTCATGATAAGAGCATTAGTTTATTTATAAGCAAGTCATATTTAAAGCACTGGTTCCTGCAAGATCCCTGAAGTGAAGCAGTAATGAGCTGGTTCTGTACTTAGATGAGTGACCACTTAGAAGCAGGAGGAATCATAAACTATCTTAACCCTGTGTATCAAACTAAGCAAAGCTTAGTAAATTCTATAAGAGTCTTATTTCCTGCCACCATCTTTAAAAATACACAAACCACTTAACAAACTTGATCCTTTATTTCATACATTGTTTGAATAAGTATCTATAAAAATCTGGTCTTCAGGAGGCCAACTCAAGAATATATGGGTTCCTAAGTGGAATTTGATTTGTTGCCACACCATCAATATTATTGATGCATGATCATTCAAACATCTGCTGTGAAAAAAATTTAGCTTTTATTGTATATACCATCATTTTTTATGGCAAAGATATACTAGCTGACCAACTAATTCACAAAAAATCCAATCAAATGCTCTTGGGGGCCTCTCATGAGGCTCATAGGGCCCTAAGCAACTACTTATATCATTTATACCAAGAGTCAACTCTGTTTGTAGGGTCAGATGAATAGTTTATAGATTTGTTCAGAATTACTGGAAAGGTGTTTTGTAAGTGCTTGGTTCTGCAATAAAATGTTAAATTATAATATTCTTATTGAGTCAATAAAGAAAAATAGTTGGTAATGACTAATTGGTTGGTTGGTTGGTTGGTTGGTTGGTTTTTATGGCATATCAACCTTTGTAAGTTATTTAATTCCAAATCCATTTTAAATACAAATAATCAGTTCTATTTCAAACAATTCAGTTTAGCATGAGTACACGTTTTAATAGTCAAAAACATTTCTATTTCAAGCTATTCAGTTTAGTCAAACAGTACTATTTCAAACAATTCAGTTTAGTCTAAGTATACTTTTTGTTTACACACAGTTAAATGTCAAACAGTTCTATTTCAAACAATTCAGTTTAGCGTAAGTACAGTTTCAATATCAAAAACAGTTCCATTTCAAACAATTCAGTTTAGCATAAGTATGCAGTTTAAATGTAAGTACACAGTTTAATTGTCAAAAACATTTCTATTTCAAGCTATTCAATTTAGTCAAACAGTTCTAATTCAAACAATTCATCATTAAGGGTTTTCAGACTATAGTCTTCATCTTTATTGTTATTTCCTCCAGCCTTCTTCAAGTATTTGTCGAACTTGGGAACCTACAAGGAACTTCGAACTATGTCCTTTATTATTGAATCCAGGGGGGGTCACCTGTTCTGACTCCGTTAGCCATAACCGGGTACAAGTGTTAAGTATTCCTGTATTGTTACTTGCTTGCAGTCAGGATTGAACCTGCAACCTCCAGATGATTGTCTCCTTAGAAGCTTAGTTCAGCAGGACACATAGTATAACGGTTATAGGCGTTGGTTCCCTAAGCTTCTAAGGAGACAATCAATGAAGGGGTGCTCTGCATTCCTCAAAGCTCCAGCATTACTGGAACCTCGCCATCAAATTGTTTAGTGTCATATCCAGGATACTCGTTAGGGGTATCTTATCTCTCTGTAGAGGTGCATTCAGTGTATTCTACAGACCCAGATGACTGAGCAAGGCAATGACAAAAGAACACAAGATATAACATACACTAGAAGAAGACCAAAGACATAATTGGTCAAAACTTTGAGATAAAAGTAATAAGAATAAAGATACTAATTCAGATAATGTGTGAAAGAACTAAAATACTATTTTTACAGGACTTAGAAGGTCAATGAACATATCACCTGAGGCATTGTGATAATCTATCTTGGTTGGAGGACATCAGCCCAAGTCAAGTTGACAAATTCTCTCTAGATTTTACTCTCTAGTATCACTGCCTATTGTCTTTGAAGCAGAGTCTGTTGACTGCCTTCTTCTGCTGCCTTTCTATTGGTTGCTACAATACTTAGAAGCCTCTTCCTCCTGTTGTGTAGTGTCCAGCATGTTTTATGTGTCTTTCTCTAAATTTTGTTGATACTTTTGGGAGGTCTCTCTATAGTTATTCATTAGTCATATGATCCATTCAAAAAATGCTTGGTGATAAACGAAACAAAAAACTAAAAGGATATAACTGAGTTTCCAGACTTTTTTGTACAGCCATTTAAAATTGTCGTAGACTCTTGAAAATTCACTATGTTATTGCTATATATATTATGAGATGATTGACCAATTTTTATGATTTCAGCTTCAAATGAACAGCTACAGTAGCAATTGGAATACACCCTACTAAAGCCTGATTGTCACAGCTGGTGAATTTCAAAAATGCAATCTGGACGTGAGGACACTTTAGAAGAACGATATGCAGTAAAATTCTGTTTTAAACTTGGAAAAAATGCCATGCGATGAAAGCTGGATCTACTGCTATGACCAAGAGACCAAGAGACAGAGTTCCATAGCATGCTGGCTCTCCCAAACCCGAGAAGGCCAGACAGAGCAAATCCACCCACAAACTTTTGATGATCCCTTTTTTTGACAGCACTGGCATGATCTACATGCACTGGGTTCCCACTGGATAGACAGTCAACAAAGAATACTATGTTGAGGTTTTAGGGGAGTTCAGGAAGAGATTCCGTCGGAATAGGCCTGCACTCTTCAAATCGGGTCAGTGGCATTTCCACCAGGACAATGCACCAGTCTACAACTCCATTTTTGTCACAGACTATTTGACCAAGATGGGCATCAAGACAGTTTCTCACCCTCCCTATAGTCCAGACCTTGCTCCCTGTGACTTTGGCATTATTTCCTAAGCTCAGAGGCTGTCGTTATGTGACAATTGAGGAGATGAAAGAGGCTGTGACGAAGGTCATTGACACGCTCACACCAGAGTACTTCCATGGGGCTTTCCAGAAGTTGTTGGAATGGTACAACAAGTGCATTGCAGCCGGAGGAGATTACTTTGAAGGGGACTAGAGTTTCATGTGTGAACTATCAATAAAAGTGTCCATACGAAAAAAGTATGGAAACTTATTTAATGATCCTTGTAACTTGAATAATGAGAGGAAGACTGAAAACTTTTAATTTTAAAACCTCAGACAGTCGTTATCAAATTTGGTTGAGTCATCATCAAAATTAGATTCACCTTGTTGTTTCAAAGCATTTTTTCAACATTTAAATTTATTGTGAAATTTATTATATATTCATATATTGAATGCAATAAATGTTGGTTTCCAGTAATTTCCTTGTCCTTTTGAGATATTTCTTTATTTGATTTTGTCTCTTTCTAATTTTCTAATATTTAAGGAAGCACTCATAATGTAATGGTACTATTTACCCAACCCCTCCGCTCGGGCAGGATATGACACAAGGTCAATTTTTAAGCGGAGTTTAACAGGTTTTGAATTCAGAGTTTTCCTTCTCCTAGACTAGTTGCCTCACCAAGGCTGAAGAACCTAGTCCGTCCTACTATTTACCCATAGCTGGAGGGAGAATAAGGGGGCTCATACCTTTCCCAAGGGTATTTGCCCGAAAGTGAACGTAATAGCGCGACTGGAGTACGAACTCGCGTACTACGATTCCGCAGTTCATCGCTTTAACCATTACACCACGAGGACACCCCAAATGTAATGGTTATCATCATGGAAAATGGAATCAGCAACCAGAGTTCAAATCCTGGACAAAGTTTGTATTTGTTGTTGTTCATGTTGGGTTCTTTAGCTTTGCCAAAGTAACCAATGTAAGAGAAAGAAAACGATGAATTCGAACCGGCTGTATTTCTGCTTAAAAATTAATCTTGGGTCACATCCTGCGGACAGTGGATGTTAAAAGTTAAGGTAAATACATACTTGTAAAATTCCTAGGTATCTGCAGTTTTCTTTTTCTCTAGCATTTTAATGTTTTCCTAATTGGAGAGTTCTATTCATTTGATTGTTTGACACAGCAATTTTCCAACTGGTTTCTAAAATTCATTAATAAGAAAAGAAAAATCATTTCTTTTTTTTCTATATCAGAAGAAATAAAGTAAATGTCAAAATGAAAATTATATTTTGAATTATTGGATATGGTCATTCTTCTGATTAAATTTTCTCGGGACCGGTATATGTGTGTGTCGATCCCGCGAATAGGTTTTTAGTTGGCTATGTTGTGATTGATTGACAGAGGTAAGTGTAGAAATCGCCGTCAGCGGAGTCTCCATTGGATCTTGAAAGTCTGTGTTGTAGAAAGTCTTAGACCCAGTTGTTTATTTGTTTGTGGCGACAGCACGTCTAGAAAGTAAGGATGGTCTCAGTGCTTGATGCAGATGTCAGGTTGTAGATGTTGCTGGAGACGGTCAATGATGTGGACACATTGGTCGCAAAAGGCTGAAAAATCAATGCCCCGGTTGTGCAGTACTTTGGTTAACCAAGGGTGTATTAAAGTGGCCTTGAAATGTTGGTGCTGTAGCTTGGTCATGCTGGAACAACTGCTGGGTTAAGCTGGAGCTGGCCTGCAGCTGGTGCTGGCTGCTGCATTGTCATCTCATGGTATCTGCCAGGAAGGTGAAGCGAGGAGACCAAAAGTGGTCTAAGAAGACTCTTGGAGGTCAGCTCTTAGAAGAGCTGTTTGAGGATGGTAAGACTTTCTGAGAAGAGCTGCTTGAATGAGAAAAAGGCAGCTGTAATTGGTCTGGTAGGCTGAGCTGGATCTGCGGCTGTGATTGGTTCGATTTCACATCTTCTGCTTCGGTCGATTATAGTGGGGGTTGAGGGAAGGGGAGGTCGGGCTCCAGTCGAAATTCGAGTCCTGCTGGACTATACTGGTCATCGGCTCACTTAGTGCAATGTGAGCCTGATGAGCTTTGCAGGACATGGCTCCAAACATGAGTCCAGGCACGGATGCCTGATGATCCCTTAAACAGGACAAAGAGGTCCAGTGTTATACAATGCTGTCAAAGATATCATCGCTCACTCGAAAGTGGCCCAGCTGAAGCTGGGAGCCATTCGGCCTCGAATCTATCTTTGACCTTGAACATCGCACCCGGCCGCCGAGTTAACTTTTGGTTGCTGCCTCTGTGTTTATATTGCGTTAGCCGCTGCTTCTCTACTGGTCGAGGGAAGTATTTCTGTACACTAGAAGTCTCCTTATAAGATATAAGTAATAATGAGATACTTCATCATACTTTTAAGAAGAACTTTTAAATATAATATATTTTATTCTGTGATGATAATTTTGTCTCCAAAAGGCTAGCAGAATTAACTCCTTTCGAAAAATAGTTCGGTTGTTAGTAAGAGAGGTTCACTCATGACGTGTACGTACGGCGTTTTATTGCTTGATGTCACGGCTGGCTCAGCGTTTTTGCTAAACCAGATATTTCAGTTATCGTCGTCGGAAATGCTACGATAAGATTTCCAAATTCAAACAAAGGTCACAGGGATTACAAAGTTGAAAAGTTTACCCTAGCAAACAAATAAATCACAAATGTTACCTGCTACAAAAAAAAATCTCAATCTAAATTTCATTCTAATAGTCTGGTTGACAGGCTGGCAGAACCAAAGGGTCAAATTCCAGGAATAATCGAAAAGAGTTCAATGGATTGTATTTTTTGTTCCTTTGTTGCGGGGCCGATAAATATGTCGACCCCGCAAATGAATTATGTGAATGAGAACAGCCAAAGCAATAGGAAGGAACAAAGGCGAGATAACGATAATAACAAGTGACAATTTATTTTGTCATATTTACAAGCGTGAATGTAAATGTCCGTGATGGTTGATGCTGGTCGTTGAGTACAGCTAGATGTTGGATGCTGGTAAGCTGAGGTCGGTCGAGTCGTTGAGTTCAGCTAGACGTTGGATGCTGGTAAGCTGAGGTCGGTCGAGTCGTTGAGTTCAGCTAGGCGTTGGATGCTGGTAAGCTGAGGTCGGTCGAGTCGTTGAGTTCAGCTAGGCGTTGGATGCTGGTAAGCTGAGGTCGGTCGAGTCGTTGAGTTCAGCTAGACGTTGGATGCTGGTAAGCTGAGGTCGGTCGAGTCGTTGAGTTCAGCTAGACGGTCGTCGCGGGCATCTGAGGTCGGTCGAGGTTGGTAGATCGATATCCCTGGTTTTGACGGTATGTTGTGGTTAACCGGGGGTGTGTTGATCTGGTTTCTGGCTCGTACAGCGGGTCGTACGTGAGTCAGGTGTTGCAGTGGTAGAACAGTCCGTAACAGCGAGTCGTTACGTGGACTGCGTGGTACCTTGCAGGAGCGTCGAGTTCGGTAGATCGACATCCCCGGTTATGACGATATGTTGGGTTAACCGGGGGGGTGTCGGCCTGGTTTCTGGCTCGTACAGCGGGTCGTACGTGAGCCAGTTGTTGCAGTGGTAGGACAGTCCGTAACAGCGAGTCGTTACGTGGACTGCGTGATACCTTGCAAGAGCGTCGAGGTCGAGGAAAGGCTAGGGCCTTGCTGGGCCCCCTAGCCGTGCGGACGTATCTTGCCGTGTCAAAGCCGTGCGAACGAGCGGACAAGAGCGAAGGCTTTGTCGGGTCCAAAGCCGTGCGGACGAGCGGACGAGAACGAAGGCTTTGCCGGGTCAAAGCCGTGCGGGCGAGCGGACAGGCCATGAGGCCGAGGCTAAGATGGGCGTTATCTTAGCGCTGCGCAGATAGTGAAGCCGTAGCTAAAGGCTGGACCGTGCCATTAGCGCTGCGCAGCTTATCGGACAATCGGAACCGAGGTTAAGACCGGTTGGTCTTAGAATCCGTCTTCGTGTTTGCCGCCTGGCCGTCTATTTCGACTGGTCATTACTGACCAGTCAGAGATGCTCTGACCCGCAGACAGAGACCTCTTGTGGTCCTAAAAAGGACCTTTGAGCATACCTATGTAGGTGGAAGGAAGGCAGGTCTACCACGAGAAGTGGGGCCAACGCCGTAAGTTAAGGTGGATTTGACCGCACAGAATGCGGGATTCCTCCTTAATGAGCTTCGCCGGGGGCGTGCCTATATTTGTCGCTGCCTCCCACCAGACACGACTTGACACAAGGTCAAAAGCCCGAAGGCCGATTAAAGTGGGGATAAAGGGGAGGGGAAGGTCGGGAAGGAGCCGAGACTCGAACCCTGCTTGTCTGTGCTGCTCATCGGCTCACTTAGTGCAATGTGAGCCTGATGAGGCAAGCAGTTTCACGAACCGAAATGTGGGTCCGGGCACGTATGCCAGTTTACGGCTTAAACTAGACGCTTGGTCTAGTGCCGTACAAAGGGGACAAAAGTGCAGCTCGCCCACCCGAAGGTTGCCCAGCCGAAGCTGGGGGCCTATTCGGCCCCGAGTCTGCTCTTGGTTTCGAGCACCCATCCGGCACGAATGCCAGACGGCCCAGCTAAAAAGCCGGGGGCGTGCCATTTATTTGTCGCTGCCTCCCACCAGACACGACTTGACACAAGGTCAAAAGCCCGAAGGCCGATTAAAGTGGGGATAAAGGGGAGGGGAAGGTCGGGAAGGAGCCGAGACTCGAACCCTGCTTGTCTGTGCTGCTCATTGGCTCACTTAGTGCAATGTGAGCCTGATGAGGCAAGCGGTTTCACGAACCCAAATGTGGGTCCGGGCAAGTATGCCAGTTAAAGGCTTAAACTAGACGCTTGGTCTAGTGCCGTACAAAGGGGACAAAAGTGCAGCTCGCCCACCCGAAGGTTGCCCAGCCGAAGCTGGGGGCCTATTCGGCCCCGAGTCTGCTCTTGGTTTCGAGCACCCATCCGGCACGAATGCCAGACGGCCCAGCTAAAAAGCCGGGGGGCGTGCTGTATTTATCCTACGTCCCACCAACGTACGAATATGGCACAAGGCCGTGTTTAAGGTGGGTCCTGTCGCAGGGCCGTAGCCCAACGCGATAAGCAGTTCCAAAAATGCCTCGGACCCCGTCGGCATTCCCCTTTTCGGGGCGCCTCAGGCGCCGGGCGATAAACCCAACCCCTCCGGAGAGGGTTAAAGCCTGGGGGGAAGGCCCCCTGAGGCCAGAGGTGATGTATCCAGTGGTGGAACACACCCGACCGAACCGTGCAGCACGCAACCACAGCCGGTCGAGAGCGCCCCACCACAGGACACAAGAGAACGCTCGCTAAAAGCCGGGGGGCGTGCCCCCGAGCGTTGAAAAGGGCCTGTTGATATCACGAAAGGGCTGTGACACACAGCCCAGCCGCGTGAATAAGAAATTCCCTCATAAAAATGAGTGTAGCCATAAAGTGTTTTTCTAACCCGTCATAGGTTAGCGACGACTATTAGTTCTAGTCTTATCTAGTTATTTTCGGCCAAAGTGCTTCGTAAATGTTATCAATTTTTAATTCATCCTTTTCTTTAGCTATAACGAGGTGTCAAGGTCGTTAGAAAGAAAAAGGGCTTAGTCAGTTCCGGTCGTACCCGGATATAGTTGTTCTACAGCGGGCGTGTAGCTTCACATGTTTATGTTTATCGGCCGGTCGCGGCACCTTCCTCTCAATCTATGTGATACGAAAAAATGATCATCAAGAAGGAGTTAGGATACTTTGGTTATCTCCAAATCTTTGTGAATAGTGGCTAAGTCCTGATTGGCTTGCCAATGAGAATGGTCAATGACAATGATGTTTACTGGAACAACCAATCAGAGGTGTTTAGGCCTACAATTTTCAACTATAAAAACGTGCTCTAAGTCTTAATTGAGATACAATGAAGAAAAAGGTGACCTGCATCATATGAAATTATCACCAGAAGACTCTTCTATTAAAAAGAAAACTCTGATGAAAGACGTATCCATAACTCTGATTTTAGAAGAAAACTCTGATGAAAGACGTAACAAAAACTTTTCTTTTAGGAGAAAACTCTGCTGAAAGACGTAACTAAGATTCTTCTATTAAAAGAAAAACTCTGATAAAAGACGGAACAAAGTCTCTGTTATTAGAAGAAAACTGATGAAAGACGTGTCCAAAATTCTGATTGTAGAAGAAAACTCTGATGAAAGACATAACGAAGACTCTTCTATGAGAAGAAAACTTTGGAGAAAGACATAACAAAGACTCTTTTATTAGAAGAAGACTCTGATGAAAGACGGAACAAAGACACTGTTACGGGAAGAAACTGTTATATCAGCGTATGGTTGCAAGGAAAGAAATAAACACAGTTACAAAAACAAAGAACACGAAGGCACGTAAAAACTTCTGATGACAAACCTACACAAAGACAGTTCTATTAAAAGAAAACACTGATGAAAGACGTAACAAAGAATCTGTTATTAGAAAAAAAACTCTAATGAAAGACGTAACAAAGACGCTTTATTAAAAGAAAACTCTGATGAAAGACGTAAAAAAGATTCTTCAATTACAAGAAAACTCAGATGAAAGGTGTAACAAAGACTCTTCTATTAGAAGAACACCCTAATGAAAGACGCAACAAAGACTTTTCCATTAGAAGAAAAATCTGATGAAAGACGTAACAAAGACTCTTGTATTAGAAGAAAACTCTGATGAAAAACCCCACAAAGACTCTTTTAGAAAAAAACTATGATAATAGACGTAAGATAGACTCTGCTGTTCAAAGAAAACTCTGATGGAAGACGTAAAAATACTCTGCTATTCGAAGAAAGCATTGATGAATGACATAACAAAGACTCTGCTATTAGGAGAAAACTCTGATGAAAGAAGTCACTACGACTCTACTATTAGAAGAAAACTCTGATGAAATACCTACAAAACACTCTTTTATCAGAAGAAATTCAGATGACAAACCTCACAAAGAATCTTCTATTAAAAGAAAACTCTGATACAATACGTAACAAAGATTCTTCTATATGGAAAAACTCTGATGAAAGGCCCAACAAAGATTGTTATTCGAAGAAAACTTTGATTAAAGATGTAACAAAGACTCTTTCGTTAAAAGAATACTTTGGTGAAAGACATAACAAAGACCCTTCTATTAGAAGAAAACTGATGAAAGACGTAACAAAGATACTGGTATTAGAAGAAAATTCTGATGAAAGACGAAAGAAAAACTCATGAAAGACGTAACAAAGGCTCTTCTATTAGAAGATTGTAGTAGGAGTGAGTGAATATTTGGTCCCTGACAATTTTGACGTTGATTTTTGTGTTATAGGTTTAGTATTTATGCTTCCCCACAAGTTTAATGTTTTAGTTTAGAATTAAGGTTTAGTATTGGGCATAATATAGGCACATGGGTAAAGTAGTAAATGAAAGAAGACAATGAGTGAAGAAATTGCATCAAAATGAGTAAAAGATATGAAACAAATGAAACGAGTAAAGGTTATAAAACGGCGCGGACAAAATGAAGATTTAAAACAAGGCGACGAACAAAAACAAATTTATATACTATAATAATAAACCTTACATTGATACATAAAAAATATTTCTAATTTTACTAACAAAATAATAGTGTGTGTATATGTGTGTGTGTGTGTGTGTGTGTGTGTGTGTGTGTGTGTGTGTGTGTGTGTGTGTGTGTGTGTGTGTGTGTCTAACACAACTAAGCTATAAAAGGATTACATATTTAAAATGTCCTTTTTTATGATTAGAAATGGGCAGTTTCTCTGGGACTGGAAAGCGTCTCATAGTCAATGTATATTTTGAATGTCTGCGAGGCCCATCCATCTTGTTGCTTCGCTTTCCTGTTGATTCACGCTGGAGGGAGTGTGTTGCTGCTGCGAAGAAATTTGGTAAAAGAGAACAAGGGTGTTTGAAGACGACGTATTTATAGAAAATACGCGTCTTGTAGGTGGCTCAAAAACGCAGGACTTGAATTAACGCGCGGACGTAGTTTTAAGCATCTCACGTGGTCCTCCTGGCCAATGGTTTCCCGAGACTGAATATGTGAGCGTCCGCCATCTTTGTGGGAACAAGTGGCATACCACCCAAAATAATTTATAGGAGTGTAAAGTCCTATAAGATCAATCTCGTGAAAGACTGCTATTAGAAAAAAAGTCTAATGAAAGACGTAACAAAGACTCTTTTATTAAAAGAAAACTTTGATGAAAGACGTAACATAGACTCTACTATTAGAAGAAAACTCTGACGAAAGACGCACAAAGACTCTTCTCTTCGAAGAAATCTCTGATGAAAGACGAAACAGACACTTTGATATTAGAAGAAAACTCTGATGAAAGACGGAACAAAGTTGCTTATATTAGAAGACAATTCAGATGAAAGACGTAACAATGACTCTTCTAATAGAAGAAACTCTGATGAAAGACGCAACAGGGACTTTTCTGTTAGAAGAAAACTCTCATTAAAGACGTAATGTTATAGTAAAATACATCAAATCTCTTCTGATTCACCCACTTAACTCTTCACACACCTAACTACTAACACACACGAAACACAGACCGACGGACATCGACATTGCTGAAGAAAATAACATCTACCGGATGTTGACACAACAACGGTCAGTGTCAAACTGAGAAAATCATGGTTTCTGCGCATAGGCACCGCGCATACTCTATTCAAAATCCCCGGAAAATTCTCAGTTATAAAAAAAAGGCTATTTTTCAACCAATCATTTTTTCCACAAATAGTGTTTTCTGGAGCCGGTGTTTGAAGTCGGGAATATATAAATAGAGCAAGCGGAGGTCATACGATCAGTTGAATCCACAGCCGTCGCTGAGAGCGTCACCCGACAACACCGTCAGACCAGATCAAAGCAACTGCCTGCCGCCGACCAGATAACCGCCCATCAGCCGGCTTAAATTTCCATTAGCATGTTTATTTTGTTAATTTCAATAAACGAAATAAAACTAAATCTTCTTGTCAGTCTTATTTTTCTTGCGACCACACGCTTGTATATAACAGTAACAAAGACTCCACAATTAGAAGAACAATCTGATGAATGACGTAAATTAATATTAACAGTACTTTTACAAATGATAAAATAGAAAAAAATTCTACTGCTAGAGAAAGTTCTCAAAGGTATATACATTGTACAAAATTTAGCAAGAAAGATATAACTGAAAAGATATCTGAAACGTCTTATCCTTTGAAAAATTTCCGACCTTTGAAAAATAAAAAAATAAATCCGTTGCAGACAAAAAAATTCCTGATTCTACTTTAGAGAACTTTGCTACAAATGTATGCCAAAGAAATCCCAACTGCAAACTGTTATAGTGATTGTCACAAAATTAGTGATTGTAGTGAGAATCTAAATGTCGCATCCAGAAAAGAATTAAATCTTTGCATTCAATATTCTAGCGCACGACATAAAAGCGAAAGCTTTCTTGGAAATTTTTATAAGTTAACCTTTCAATGCGACCAAATGAATAGACATGTCACTCCCTTATGTGAGCACCCAACTAAGAAAGATAACCCCACTACCTTTTCGACGGTTTACACTGTAGAGAAGGGGAAAATTTCGTATTTTGGTTTGGCACGCAATTTAATTCGACACTTAATTTCACCCAATCGGGATGACTTATCCTATTCAGCCCGGATCTTCATTTCCGGTCAACAAGATTGGGTGAGCTGCCAAACACACTCTCTTTGGCTGGAGAACGCCGACCAGTGCAGACGTCACACTGGCCGTTCTTCAATAGCGATGCTTTTTAGCTGGACAATGCCGTCCAGTGCAGACATTTCACTGCGGCTTTAAAATAGCAGCAGCAGCAGCAGCAGCATGGATACACGAGGGAACCCATCTAATTTATGGATTCCTTACAAGGAATCCCAGTTGAATATAAATTAGATGCATTCAATATGCCTCGCACAGGCACAACTTTATGTCACCCCAAAATTGGCTATGTCGATCTGAGCGTAAGCCCGTTCTCGACACGCTAGCTCTCAATTCACCTCTGGTCCACCTTAATGGAGATAACGCCTACTCTCCCCAAATACCAGACACGAAACTCACAGTGACATCCAAAGTTCAATTCCTACAACTGCAACATGTCTTTCGTCAAAAATGCAAAAAACACAATCCCTCACACGTCCAACGACACACGCTGCCATCTCAACTTCTCATAACTCAATTTCGTCTCAATACTCACAACCCTTCACGAGTCTTGCAGCACCAAAAGCAAACCCAATATTCCATGCTGCAAATAAAAACTTATTTCTAAAAACACCTTTCGACCTTCGCCATCTTACTTCTTCATCATCATCCTTTTATTTCCTAACAACTATTAGCGAGGGCCTAACAACACTCAGCGAGGAAACAACACAACGTAAACACACATACGTTACAACCACCATTCCTCACTAACAACAACAAAAACTCTGGCTACAAAATGGTTCCCCCTCGCTAAACAATAATAACCATTTCACCGTCAGGCTAAAACACCAATTTGAAATTATCAGACCCACCATATAATTTGCCTATAGTCAGTGTTACGATAACCAAAAGGCAAAGAAACCCCAAAGTTTAATTATTCATTTGAACCTGGAAGTCAGAGATCTTATTTCACTAAATCTGATCCTGTTCCAGTAGAATTCAAAATAAAAACGTTTTAAGATTCTCAGGATAAAAAATTAAATCAAATTACTTTGGAAATCCAAGTGAATAAAGTTGTCTTAGTTGACGATGACTTCGACATTAAATTTAAGTTCGACGACTACAAAAATGATTTACGCATCCTCAGAGACCTAAACTACAATTTAACCTTCACCAATAGTAATGAGAAAGTAATTCACTCTCCATCGTCTTGTAGGTGTAGACATAATGCAATTTATGAAAATTGTAAAAATTATAAACTACATGAAAAGGTCTGTTTGGATGTTTCCCTGTAGTGTTTCTCCCTTTGAAAATAACCAACACTTTCTCCATGAAAATCAAATAAAACTTGTAGGAAGAAAAAGGTGTAGAACCCCATGAAAACTATTATTATACAATAACGTCCAATTGCTCTACCTCTCGCGAGAATTTCGTATTGAACCCCAAAAAGAGTTATTCAGATCCTATAGGTGAGTTGTTTGATGAAAGTTTGGGAGAGAGAAATTTAGAAAAAATGGTTGATGATGATAATTTGGAATCTTCCCTTAATGAAGATAAATCTGTCAGTGACTATGACAAAGCAAAAATAAAAGAATCTGCAAACTCCATCCACAGCAGAAACAATGTGAATCTACCATGGCATGAAAACAAAATTTTAAAAGTCCCTTCTAATTATCCTGTAGCACTTAAAATACTTGAAAAAAACTAATAATCACCTTGAAAGTAAAAACTTGATAAAAGGCATTTTTACGAATAAATGAAAAAATTGAAGTAAATCCTTCAGAATTTTATGATTACACCTGGTTCACACACAAACCTGAGATAAAGTTTGATGCTCAAATAATAACGAAAATAAAACCAGTTTTTAATGGTTCATTAAAAAATTAGGAGAGCTATTCTCTTAATGAAGCTGCTTACCAGAGAATTAACCTTTTAAGCGACATGCTAAGACTTCTACTTCTTTTTCAAATAAATAACCATGTAATGTTAACCGACATCAGGAAAGTCTTCTTGATGATTAGGCTGAACCCCGAAAAGTATAAGAACAGATTCTATATCTTCCTCAAGGTTGGAGTTGCCCAGTTGGCTGGGGCTGTAGAATACACCGACTGCTTCTCTGCAGAGGAGTAAGACCCCCCTCTAACGAGTGTCCTGGATATGACACTAAACAATCTGATGGTGAGGTTCCAGCAGTGCTGGAGCTTTGGGGAATGCGGAGTACCCCTTCATTGCCATTGCTCCCAGGTCCACTCTGGTCCGGAGTGATAGCACCTGATAGGGCCCTATCTATGGGTTAAATAGTACCAACAGCATACTTATGCTAAAATGAATTGTTTGAGTATACTGAATAGCTTGAAATAGAAATGTTTTTCACAATTAAACCGTACTTACACTTAAACTGTGTGCTTATTCTCAACTGAATTATTTAAAATAGAACTGTTTTTCGACATTAAAACTGTATTTACACTTAACCGAATTGTTACATATAACTGCTTGAATAGTTTGAAATAGAAATGTTTTTGACAATTAAACTGTGTACTTATGCTAAACTGAATTGTTTTAAAAAGAACAGATTATTTACATAAAAATGGATTTGGCGTTAAATAACCGACAAAGGTTGATGTGCCATAAAACACAACTAACCAAACCAAACCATCAAGGTTGGAGATTAATTAATATGCTTTAAATACACTACCTTAATCTTCGGTTTCAATGCAAGCCCCTTGATTCAAAACTTTGTTTTAAAACATCTTGATGAACGATTCCAAACTGATTCCTGTACAGAAATAATACTAAATAACCTTTATGTTGATAAGCAATGTTAAACTAGAAATTCTACTGAAAAATTAATTTCGTTATATACCGAAACTGTAGAAAGACTAAAATTTGGTAAATTTGATTTAAAATCTGTTTTTTTTTTTTTAAACTTTTGAGGGTTCCAAGATAGAATATCTCGAACTCCTGACCCTACTCTCAGACATACAAAATGTTATTAATACTATGTCCTTTACATATGGATGCGCCTCTAACTCTACAACTAATAACCCTTAATTGTTTCTTGTGCCCTAATGTTAACAGTGAACTCATACTAAAACCTAATGTTCAAAACATATGGGAGACTGGTCCACTTTCAAGTGACGTATTTATAAAATCCGTTGTAATTCGTGATAAAATGTTGTTAAGGTTCCGAGAAATATGATATGAGAAATACTTGATCAGCTTAAGAGAAAAATGCAAGGACTTTCACGAAACCAACTATTCGGAGAAGATAAAATTGATGATGTAGTTCTAATAAAAAAAAATCCTGTCAAGCCCAGACGTTATTGGCAACTTGGGAGAGTAGTTGAACTTTTCCACGGAGAAGACAAGAAAATACCTTCAGTTAACGTGAAAAGGGGAAATGGATAAACACAAAAACGCTCGATAAAACATCTTTATCCATTAGAGTTAACTCTAACTCATGACTATCATCTCTCACCTGAACCTGACAAACTCAATTAAAACAACTGTTCAACCTTCACTACACCCAAAAAAGAAAGGCCAGTTCAAGAAAAAGAAAAAGGCCCGCTGATGATGAATATACATTTAACTAAAAAATAAATAAATAAAAATAAATGAATATGTATTTACAGTGCAATTTCATTGCATTTTCTCTGTTGTTGGGAATATATAAAAATTTATTTCTAAGCAAAAAAAAAATCTAGCCGACCATGTGCAGCTCTTGGTTTGGCTGGAGTGGAGAAGGGAGAAGTAATCCCAGACAGCGTGGCACCAAAAAGCTACTTTCTCTTTTTTGTCGAGAATTACTATTCAGACCCTCAGTACGAATTCGGGGACCAAACTGATGGTATGGAGTTTCAAGGTAATTCATGTTGTTTGGTATGTGACTCCATTCTGGGTTATTCGATTCTTACCCCACGTTATCTTGCTGGTTTAACTTCTTGGATATGAAGGCTGTAAAGGAATTATATGAAAGAAGATAGTAAAAGATAGGAGACGAAGATATCTTTTATATTTTGCCTTTATTTCTGGGTTCAACAACCGTTCAGTGGGTGAGGAAATTCTTCCTGAATACAAAGGAAATGGTTGAATCTCCCAATCAAGGTGTTAAAATGTGTTAGTCATTCTTGGGTATGTATGTCAAAATTTGGTATTTAAAGCGTTAACAACGTGTTATACGCCTTTGATAGATATGTCTAAATCCGGTGTTTTCAGTTGTAGTCATCAAGTCCTTTGTATGGTGTCTTAATTGTGATTCTGACGAGTTCATTATTCGGTGTTTTTAGCATATTTTCTGCATATTTTTAATAATTATTTTTAATTTAGTTTAATTCTTTTTTCTATTCCCTACAATGGCACGAAAAACTTAAGCTATCAGATGGGTTTTGTCGCTCGCTTCTTGAATGGAGCTTCCCAAGAAATAGAATTAAAATTAAACGAAAGTCGACTACTGAAATTCTACCAAGCTCAACAACTGAAAGAAAATTCAACCGAGAATTCTGCTGGAAAGAACTGTAAAGAAGACTCAAAATTAAATGAACTCTGAAACATTTTGACAAACAAAAAAGAAAAGAAAAATACTCAAATTCAAAGAACTTTGTTTCCTGGACACTCTCAGATAAGTTCCAGCAAATTGCACTAAAATTTGCAACACTTTATCTTTTCTATCCCTTTCTTTCTTGTTTCTTTTGTATAAAATTCCTATTTAAAAACTTTATTGTCTGTGTTATCTTTTCGAATCAGTATCCGAACTAGAAAGCTGCAAAACTTACTCTTTGAACTTACTATTTAAACTTACTGTTTGAACTTACCGTTTAATATTGCACACTAAAGACCCGAAAAACATTACCCAGTTAAATACTAAACTTGGCGTTAGTGTCAATCACTTCATATCAAATTTTCTATCATTTAAGATTTTCTTTATATGGCAAATTTTATTTCTCAAAATCTTTTTATACTGCAAATTTTATCCTAAAAATCTTTTTACATGAAAAATGTAACAAAGACTCTTCTATTAAAAGAAAACTCTGATGTAAGACGTAACAAATCCTCATCTATTCGAAAAAAAAAGCGTTGATGAATGCCATAACAAACACTCTTTTATTAGAAAAAAAAACTCTGATAAAAGACATAACAAAGACTCTGCTATTAGCGGGAAACTCTAATTAACGACGTAAGAAAGACTCTTCTATTAGAAGGTAACTCTGAAGAAAGACGTAATAAAGACTCTGCTATTAGAAGGAAACTGAGGAAAGACGTAACGAAGACTCTTCTATTTGAAGTAAACCCTGATGAAAGACTTAACGTAGACTCTTGTATTATAAGAAAACTCTGATGAAAGACGTAACGTAGACTCTTCTATTAGAAGAAACTCTGATGAAGTACGTAACAAAGACTCTTCTTTTAGAAGAAAACTCCGATGGAAGACGTAACAAATGTTATATAAACGAAATTTATCGTACACACAAAATAATAATTCCAACTAGAGCCCACGATAGCATTCACTGGATGTTATCAGTGCTGAGACTTTCTTCAAAATGGAAAAAAGGGGTTTCTGGGCATTGGATCAGTGCATTATGAAAAGTCGATGAAATTTGTCTAAAAATAAAAATAAGTAATAGTAATTTTTCGGCCAATCCGTGACCTACGCGGTAAAAAACAAAGAAAACCCAATTTGATCCGATCAGAAGAGAAAAACGATATGAAATATAAATTTCTTGACAATGGGGCCAGATCAAAAGAAGGCAGACGACCCCGCTGACTAAAATCCCAACTCAGAGAGAGAGAGAGAGAGAGAGAGAGAGAGAGGCGATACTCGAAACCATTCATTATCTACATTGACTTTCCTCTTTTCCGCTTTGAAGGAAGCGACTAAGCCGTAAATCACCAAACACCCCACTCCTCTCTGCACTTGTAACATCTGATTGACCGCATGCACGTAAGTCTAACAATCCTACCACTATTAAGCATAGGACATTTTTCTACCTTTTAATTCCATATCAACACGTTTATGCAAACCCTGTTATTTATCTGTTACTTATTTGTTTTCAATTGTTAAAAATTTTACGTGCCTTCGTGTTCTTTGATTTTGTAACTGTAATTTTGTTCTTTCCTTGCAACCGTACGCTAAAGACTCTGTTATTAGAAGAAAACTTTGATCAAAGACGTAACAAAGACTTTTCCCTTGAAAGAAAACTTTAATAAAAGACGTTATAACATGAGGGCAGGATAGGTTACCATTTTTGACTAAAATGGCAATTAAGGTTGATGAGTCCTGTTGCCTTTGTTATATTAAAATAAAGAAAACAAACGAGACGACGTGAATATTGAGAAGTTTCAAAAGGGAAGCTTTAATGACAGCTTAAGATGAAATTTTCCTTGTGCTGTGAGTAATAATAGAAGGACAGTTGTAAATAGTTGAGCAGGAATTTAGCATTCAGCCAGAAGTTCAAGGTCCAGTTGATTTTGGAGAAAGGAGTAAAAGGTGAAAGAATGGTCACCTAAATAGTTGAGCAGGAATTTAGCATTTAGCCAGAAGTTCAAGGTCCAGTTGATTTTGGAGAAAGGAGTAAAAGGTGAAAGAATGGTCACCTAAATAGTTGAGCAGGAATTTAGCATTCAGCCAGAAGTTCAAGGTCCAGTTGATTTTGGAGAAAGGAGTAAAAGGTGAAAGAATGGTCACCTAAATAGTTGAGCAGGAATTTAGCATTCAGCCAGAAGTTCAAGGTCCAGTTGATTTTGGAGAAAGGAGTAAAAGGTGAAAGAATGGTCACCTAAATAGTTGAGCAGGAATTTAGCATTCAGCCAGAAGTTCAAGGTCCAGTTGATTTTGGAGAAAGGAGTAAAAGGTGAAAGAATGGTCTCCTAAATAAACAGTGGTCAAATGTTGAATGCGCTCTCTCATGCTGAAAGTCTGTGTGCTACTGGATTCCAGGGAGGAAAGAGGGCGAAAGAATGTTACATTGCCTTTTATATTGCCCGGGAAAGTCACCCGGGCAGGATGGTGAAATTCATTCTCATTGGACGGAATATACAAATCGAACTTCAACGGCCGAATAATTCCCGCGCCAGACAATGAATTTGAAAATATAAATCACAACGTGATTTAATGGTAGTCTAATGCACAGTTGAAAATTAGTTCTTTCTGCTACAACGTAATAAAGACTCAGGTATTAGAAAAAAAAACTCTGATAAAGGACGTAACAAAGGCACTTCTATTAAGAAAAAACTCTGATGAAAGACGTAACAAACATTCATCTATTAGAAGAAAAATTTGATGAAAGACGTAACAAACGTTCTACTATTAGAAGAAAGCTATGATGAAAGACGGAACAAAGATGCTTATATTAGAAGAGAATTCTGATGAAAGACGTAACAATGACTCTTCTAATAGAAGAAACTCTGATGAAAGACGCAACAGTGACTCTTCTAATAGAAGAAAACTCTTGTAGCAGAAAGAACTTCGTATTTTTGTTTGGCGCGTTAATTAATTTGACCGTTACCCAATCAGGATGACTTATCCTATTTATCACCGGATCATTTTTCCGGGCAGCACCAAATTGGGGAAAGCCGCCAAACACTCTCTTCATCAGAAGCTTTTGAACTGGACAGACGTACTTACTGTCTTCTCCCTCCTTAATTTCTCACAACCTAGCGAGGAAAAACGTAACAATGTTCCTCGCTAAAAATAACATAACACTCAACAATAAATATCCTCGCTAAAAATGTTTGTGTGTTCATTTCCGTCGGGTCACCATTTTTAGCGAAGATGATATTATTTTTAGCGAGGAAATATTGATACGTATTCTTACGTTGTTTCCTCACTAAGTTTTAAGGAAAATAAAGGAGAGAGAGACGAGATATCGAAAGGGTTTTATGATAGTTTTTAATGGCAGCGTGGAAAGGGGTTTACGTTTATGCTGCAAGTCTCGTAGGAAGGAAGGAAGGAAGGAAGGAAATAGTTATGGAGTTGATAAGGAATTTTAGCAGCTAAATGCTTGAGCGAAATGTGCAGCGTTACGGTTAAAGCATTGTCGAATGTGTGAGTGAGATATGGTCGCCCTAGGTGTAGCAAAAGTCGTGTTTGCTGGTTAAGGACAGGAATGATGTAGTCGCCCATGAATGTGTGGTCCTGGTTGTTTGGGGAGAGAAGCGCGACTGTTCTCCAGAAAATGTTGCCCAGGGATGAAGTAACTGGATGTCTGAGCGAATTTTGCGTCGCAGTCGACATAGTCAATTTTGGAGGTGACGTAAAGTTGTTCCTGTGAGAGGTGGATTGAATTCATCTAATTCATAATCAACCGTGAATCCTTGGTCTAAAAGAATAGGCTCAAGAGGTCCATAAATTAGATGGCTTTCCTCATGGTGTCGTGCTGCTGCTGCTGCTGCTGCTGCTAATGAAGAGAGCGGACAGTAAATACGCCTGTCCTTTTCGAATGCTTCTGAGGAAGAGAGTGTTTGGTGGCTTTTCCCCGATTTGGTGCTGCCCAGAATAATGGTCCTGGCTGAATAGGATAAGTCATCCTTATTGGGTGACAATATGTGTCGACCCTAACGGTCAAATTAATTAACGCGCCAAACAAAAATACGAAGTTCTTTTTGCTACAAGACTCTCATTAAAGACGTCACAAAGATTCTACTATTAGAAGAACAATCCGATGAAAAACGTAAGAAAGAACCTTCTATTAGAAGCAAACTCCGATCTAAGACGTAACACAGACTCTAATATCAGAAGAAAACTCTCATGAAAGACGTAACAAATATTCTTCTTTTAAAAGAACACTTTGATGAAAGATTTAACAAAGACACTGCTATTCGAAAAAAACTCTCATGAAAGACAACAAAGACTCCTCTATGAGAAGAAAACTCTAATAAACGACGTAAAAAATCTCTGCTTTTAGGAGAAAACTCTGATGAAAGACATAACAAAGACTCTACTATTAGAAGGAAAATCTGATGAAAGACCTGTTGCAGGGCCGATAAGAACGTCGACCACGCAAATTATTTTTGGGATTATTAAGTGTGTGAGTAAATGACAGCCGAAAGACAATGAAGAGAACAAAGACGAAATAACTGTATAACAAATGACAATTTATTTGTCGTAGGTTACAGAATCGTCATTATTCAAGTTCAATTGGGGTGTCGTTTTTGGTGGAGTCAGCTGGATGATCGATATCGGTAGAGTCAGCTGGTATGGTCGTCGTTGTTGGTGGGCTAAGACTATCGTGCCTCAGCACTGCGAAGCCAAGTGAACGAACAAGGAAACCGTGGCTAAAGTTGCCGTACCTTAGCGCTGCGAAGCCGAGAGAACGAACAGGGAAATTGTGGCTAAAATTGCCGTGCATTGGTGCCGCGAAGCCGAGCGAACGGACAAGGAAATTGTGGCTAAAACTGCTGTGCATTAGCGCTGCGAAACCCAGCGAACGGACAGGGAAACCATGGCTAAGAGTGCCGTCTCTTAGCGCTGCGAAGTCGAGTGAACAGACAGGGAAACCGTGGCTAAGGCAGCCGTACCTTACGCCGCGAAGTCGAGTGAACGGACAGAGAAACAGAACGAAATGGTTAAGACCGGGTGATCTCAGTTTCCTCTTCGTGTTTGCCTCCAGGTCGTCTGCTTCACATGTTCGTGAGAACTGTTAGAAATACTCTAACACTAAGGATGGAGACCTCTAATGGTCCTTAAAACTACCTTTTCGCATGTCTATGTAGGTGTAAGGCGAATGCGACCATGAGATGTAGAATTACGCCTCACTAACACGTTAGAACTCTAGAGAACCATACTAACGGGCGAGCCGATATATTTGTCACTGCCTCTCACCAGACAGGACTTGACACAAGGTTAATGACCCGAAGGTCGATTATAATGGGAGGTTAGGGAGAGGAAGGTTGGGCATGAGCAGAGGCTCAAGCCCTGCTAGACTATGATGCAGCTGTCCTCCCGAAAGTGGCCCAGCCGAAGCCGGGGGCCTTACGGCCCAAAGTCTACCTTTGTTGGACTGTGCCCCTACCGACGGGCGAGCCGATTTGACTGCTGAAAGGGGCTTGTATATACAGAGCTGTAGCACGCTACTGGGCCGCGTGGACAGAGAGTTCGTCAATAAAAAATACAAGTGAAAATAGTCCTTCTTCAGCCTGAGATAGGCTTCAAAAGATATTCTACTTTATTTTTCGAAAGACGAGCACAGTTAATGATGTAAAAATGTAATTTTTTTTCTTTCTTCGCTGTTACGGCAGGTGAGGGCTACGGATGATTTCATAATTCCCGGTCGTAGCTGGATGTAGCGTTTTTAAGGGGTTTTGAGTGATCTGGTTTGTTTGCGTTTTTTGACAGGTCACGACAAGCCCCTCCCCAAATAATTGATCGTATTGATTAAAGATAATTATCTGTAAGTAGATTACTAGGGAAAGTGACCTTCTTTCAAGATCGGGTTTGCTGATGTGATGACGTTGGAGTACCTCTGAAAGGAGGTATAGTTGACTCCGTGGTATGTTGTCGATCTTCCCAAAACGTTGTCACCGCGCTTAATCGTGATGTGCTTGTTGGAATGTCGTAGAACTTTGAAAGGACCTTGGTAGGCTAGTGTAAGTGGTTTCCTTACTGCGTCGTTCCGTACAAAAGCGTACTTACAGTCTCGTAGATGGTGAGGGATGAATGTGCCTGTTTGTTGATATCGTGGAGGTGTGTATTTCAAACGCGCCATTTTGTGGTGGAGCTCCTGGATGAATGGTGTTTATGGTTTTGAAGCTGAGTCGAGGGAATCGTTGAAATATTCTCCTGAAAGCGAAAGCGGTGTGCCGAAGACGAGTTCGCCTGGCGAGCAACCAATGTCTTGCTTTACGGTATTCCTTCTTGTGAGGAGGATTAGAGGCAATTCATCCACCCAGTTCGTCGAGTTAGTTCTAGTGGACAAAGAGGTTTTTAAAAATCTGTGCAACCTCTCAACGAGGCCATTAACCTGTGGATGGTAGGCTGTCCTTTTGATATGTTTGACACCAAGGTTTGAAAATTCCAGAAAGAGAGATGATTAGAACTGTTCTCCTCTATCCGTCGTGATGACTTGAGGTTTACCAAACGTACTGATCCATTCTTTCATGATGGTTTTGCCAATGGTGTTTGTCGAGATGTCCTTAATTGGGACTGCGGTAGGCCATCATGAGAAGCGGTCCACCACCGTCAATAGATATTGGCAATCCTGACACATTGGCATTGGTCCGACTAGGTCGATGCGTATGTGAGAAAACCGTGCGTTAGGATTGCTGAAGGTACCGATAAGGGATTTGGTGTGCTGGTGGACTTTACACTGTTGACACTTCAAGCACGTAGAGACCCATTCTCGAATGTCTGTATTCATATTGGGCCAGACGAAGTCTTCTGCAATGGGCTTAACAGTTGTGCGTTTGGTCGGATACGACAACCCATGTAGGTGTCGGAATGCTTGTCTCCGTAATACCGGGGAGACGTAAGGCTTTGGGTTGGCCTGTTTGACACCCCAGTACAGTCTTCCATCGCTGAGAGGTACTGGAAACTCCCGAGGTTTCAAGGAGGTGTTCGTCTTCACCTGTTGTAACGTTGAGTCGGATTTTTGTTCATTGGCAATTAAATCCTGACTCAGAACGTCTCTCTCAAGAGCATGGATTTCTGTCTGGGGTAGGGTGTCTGCGATTGTTTTGTCCTTCTTCTTGACGTGGTGCATGTCCGTGGAGAACTGTAACAAGTAGTCGAGATGTCTGATTTCCCGAGCCGTGTATTTGAGTTGGTACTCATTGCTGTTTTTAGAGGCTTGTGGTCGGTGTAAACAGTGAAGTTTCTGCTTTCCAGAAGATGCCTGAAATGTTTAACTGCCAGGTATATTGCAAGCAACTTTCGTGAAAAGGTGCTGTATCTTCTCTGTGTAGGTGAAAGCTTGGCTGAAAAGAATGCAATAAGTTTGCGTTGAGAGTCACATTCCTGTTCAACCACTGCTCCGACTCCAGCATCTGATGCATCCGTTGTACGGGTGAGACGCGTTTGTGGGTCTTCCTTGGTATATGATAGTTTGGTGAAGTTACCCAGCGCGGTCTTTGCTGCGTTGAATCCATGTAGAGCGTCCGTCTCCAGTCATACGTTCTTATTCTTCCTTTTGAGTAAATTTGTCTGTGATTAGAGAATTGTAGAACAGTTTGGGATGAATCATCTGTAAAAGTTTATCATCCCAATGAAACATCGCAGCTGTTTTATTGACATTGGCGTTAGAAAATCCTGGATAGCGCTGATTTTTGTTGGTAGAAGGGTTATTCCAATCTGCGTCGGTGTGGTGTCCTAGGAACTCGATACAAGACTCCCCGAAAACACATTTGTCAAGGTTCAGACGTAACCTATAATGTGAAAGTCGTTTGAACACTTCACGTTGATGTCGCTAATGGGATTCATCGTCCTTGCTGGCTACCAAGATATCGTTTATGTAAGAAATCCACATAGGAGAGTCCGCGTAGAACTTCGTCCATCAAACGCTGAAAGGTCTGTGCAGCGTTGCGTAAACCGAATGGCATTTTGACAAATTCATATAAGCCAAACGGTATCGTCACTGCTGTCTTTGGGATTTCTTCCAGAGCTACAAAGATCTAGTGGCATGCTTTCGTCATATCTATTTTCGAGAAGATACGAGAACCCTGCATTCCGGAAGCAAAATCATGAAAGTGGGGTACCGGATATCGATCAGGAATAGTTGATACGTTAAGCTTCCTGTAATCGACTTCTTGCCGCCCGGTTTTGGCACGAGGTGGAGTGGCGAAGTGTAAGGGCTGTCTGAGGGCCGTATGATGCTGTCGTTCAGCATCTGTTCAAACGGCTCCTTTGCGTATGTCAGTTTGTGCGGTGCAAGTCGTCTTGGTTGGGAATGTGCTGTTAGAACATTCGTTCTGATATGATGTTGTATTTGGTGATCACCTGAATCAGTGGCTTTGAATAGCTGTGTTATGTCCACGAACTGATTGAAGATGTCCACATAATCCTGACCATGGCATGCTGCGATTCCGATTCCCGTGGTGTTGTGTCGTGTTAGCGTCCCTATGACCTGGAGATTCGTCATGGTATCAGAAAAGGTTCTTAGGTTCATGTAAACCGACAGTTCGTAATGTGCCAGGAAATCCGCATCGAGGATCGGTATTTTTACTTTGTCCAGCGTGAAGGTCCAAGTGTAGTCACGCCGCATGCCAATGTTCAGGGTGAGTATCTTCCCACCGTATGTATCTATAGTGGAACTGTTGGCAGCCTGTAGTTTGAGTGAGGTGGGCTTAGCGGATGGATCGGTTGTATGTGATATAACGCTAATAGCCGCACCAGTATCTACTAAGAGTTTTAATTTATTCCTCAATTGTCCCAATTATAGAAGAGACGACATGTTTTATGTTTATCACCGGATGAGTTCGTCGTCGTTACCCTCCAGTTTCTTAGTTTTTCTGGGCCGACGTAAATTTGCCGTGGTGTTTACATTTCTTTGCTTGGTCACCAAACGTTTGGTGATACCAGCAAATGTCTGTGTCGTCATTCCTGCATCTACTGAGGGTTCGTGGGCGACGCTAGCGTCTGGGCGTCCTGCCCCCTGGCCTCTGTCGTTTAGTGACCTTCATCTCGTTGTTTTTAAGGTCTGCCATCATTTCCTTCATGGCTTTAATTTCGTTAGTCGGTTGTGATTCCGTCAATGTTGGTGTCTGTACCGTGTTCATGTTATGGTTGGAATGCGTAATCACCAAATCGGCAGAATCGTCCAAGTCGTCCAGTGGGGTGGCTCGAGACATTGGGACGATTATTTGTGTGACTGATGATGGCAGCCGTTCGCAGGACTGTCTCGGAGACATATTTTGAGCCCAATTGACTCTTCATATATCGTAAGAGTTGGGCTGGTGTTCTGTCTCCTCTCGTGACGTTCTGGAGGACGTCACTGATTCTCTCTTCCTCAGAGTGGACTGTGCGTTTAAGTATCATGTCCTTGGGGTGATCGTACGGGTTCTGCTCCAAGAGTTCCATGAGGACGTCTGCTATCCGGCTCGTGACGTCTGGTGGTAACTGCTGCATCAAGTTGACCACCTTCATTCAACATGAGGAAGATGGTTTCAATTTGTTGAAACCAAGTTTGTACGTCAGGGTGGTATGTCACCATGACGTTTGTCATTGGCGTATCTGCTTCGCCACTTTCCTTCATTGCTCAAACTGTACTCACGTTTGGGTCACCACTTGTTGCGGGGCCGATAAGAACGTTGACCCAACAACTTATTTTTGGGATTGTTAAGCGTGTGAGTAAATGACTACCGTGTGAGTAAATGACTGTCGTCGTTTTTGGTGTAGTCAGCTCGATGATCGATGTCGGTAGATCCAGCTGACACCAACAACAACGACGACCTGATGAAAGACGTAACAAAGACTCTTTTATTAGAAGAAAACTCTGATGAAAGACGTAACAAAGACTCTGCTATTAGAAGAAAACTCTGATGAAAGACGTAACAAAGACTCTTTTATTAGAAGAAAACTCTGTTGAAAGACGTAACAAAGAGTCTGCTATTAAAAGAAAACTCTGATGAAAGACGTAACAAAGACTCTTTTATTAGAAGAAAACTCTGTTGAAAGACGTAACAAAGACTCTGCTATTAGAAGAAAACTCTGTTGAAAGACGTAACAAAGACTCTGCTATTAAAAGAAAACTCTGATGAAAGACGTAACAAAGACTCTGCTATTAGAAGAAAACTCTGTTGAAAGACGTAACAAAGACTCTGCTATTAGAAGAAAACTCTGTTGAAAGACGTAACAAAGACTCTGCTATTAGAAGAAAACTCTGTTGAAAGACGTAACAAAGACTCTTTTATTAGAAGAAAACTCTGTTGAAAGACGTAACAAAGACTCTTTTATTAGAAGAAAACTCTGTTGAAAGACGTAACAAAGACTCTTTTATTAGAAGAAAACTCTGTTGAAAGACGTAACAAAGACTCTTTTATTAGAAGAAAACTCTGATGAAAGACGTAACAAAGACTCTGCTATTAGAAGAAAACTCTGATGAAAGACGTAACAAAGACTCTTTTATTAGAAGAAAACTCTGTTGAAAAACGTAACAAAGACTCTGCTATTAGAAGAAAACTCTGATGAAAGACGTAACAAAGACTCTTTTATTAGAAGAAAACTCTGTTGAAAGACGTAACAAAGACTCTGCTATTAGAAGAAAACTCTGTTGAAAGACGTAACAAAGACTCTGCTATTAGAAGAAAACTCTGATGAAAGACGTAACAAAGACTCTTTTATTAGAAGAAAACTCTGTTGAAAGACGTAACAAAGACTCTGCTATTAGAAGAAAACTCTGTTGAAAGACGTAACAAAGACTCTGCTATTAGAAGAAAACTCTGTTGAAAGACGTAACAAAGACTCTTTTATTAGAAGAAAACTCTGATGAAAGACGTAACAAAGACTCTTTTATTAGAAGAAAACTCTGATGAAAGACGTAACAAAGACTCTTTTATTAGAAGAAAACTCTGATGAAAGACGTAACAAAGACTCTTTTATTAGAAGAAAACTCTGATGAAAGACGTAACAAAGACTCTTTTATTAGAAGAAAACTCTGATGAAAGACGTAACAAAGACTCTTTTATTAGAAGAAAACTCTGATGAAACACGTAACAAAGACTCTTTTATTAGAAGAAAACTCTGATGAAAGACGTAACAAAGACTCTTTTATTAGAAGAAAACTCTGATGAAAGACGTAACAAAGACTCTTTTATTAGAAGAAAACTCTGATGAAAGACGTAACAAAGACTCTTTTATTAGAAGAAAACTCTGATGAAAGACGTAACAAAGACTCTTTTATTAGAAGAAAACTCTGATGAAAGACGTAACAAAGACTCTTTTATTAGAAGAAAACTCTGATGAAAGACGTAACAAAGACTCTGCTATTAGAAGAAAACTCTGTTGAAAGACGTAACAAAGACTCTGCTATTAGAAGAAAACTCTGATGAAAGACGTAACAAAGACTCTTTTATTAGAAGAAAACTCTGTTGAAAGACGTAACAAAGACTCTTTTATTAGAAGAAAACTCTGTTGAAAGACGTAACAAAGACTCTTTTATTAGAAGAAAACTCTGTTGAAAGACGTAACAAAGACTCTTTTATTAGAAGAAAACTCTGTTGAAAGACGTAACAAAGACTCTTTTATTAGAAGAAAACTCTGTTGAAAGACGTAACAAAGACTCTTTTATTAGAAGAAAACTCTGATGAAAGACGTAACAAAGACTCTGCTATTAGAAGAAAACTCTGTTGAAAGACGTAACAAAGACTCTGCTATTAAAAGAACACTCTGATGAAAGACGTAACAAAGACTCTGCTATTAGAAGAAAACTCTGTTGAAAGACGTAACAAAGACTCTTTTATTAGAAGAAAACTCTGTTGAAAGACGTAACAAAGACTCTTTTATTAGAAGAAAACTCTGATGAAAGACGTAACAAAGACTCTGCTATTAGAAGAAAACTCTGTTGAAAGACGTAACAAAGACTCTTTTATTAGAAGAAAACTCTGTTGAAAGACGTAACAAAGACTCTTTTATTAGAAGAAAACTCTGTTGAAAGACGTAACAAAGACTCTTTTATTAGAAGAAAACTCTGATGAAAGACGTAACAAAGACTCTGCTATTAGAAGAAAACTCTGATGAAAGACGTAACAAAGACTCTTTTATTAGAAGAAAACTCTGTTGAAAGACGTAACAAAGACTCTTTTATTAGAAGAAAACTCTGTTGAAAGACGTAACAAAGACTCTTTTATTAGAAGAAAACTCTGATGAAAGACGTAACAAAGACTCTGCTATTAGAAGAAAACTCTGATGAAAGACGTAACAAAGACTCTTTTATTAGAAGAAAACTCTGTTGAAAGACGTAACAAAGACTCTGCTATTAGAAGAAAACTCTGATGAAAGACGTAACAAAGACTCTTTTATTAGAAGAAAACTCTGTTGAAAGACGTAACAAAGACTCTTTTATTAGAAGAAAACTCTGATGAAAGACGTAACAAAGACTCTTTTATTAGAAGAAAACTCTGATGAAACACGTAACAAAGACTCTTTTATTAGAAGAAAACTCTGTTGAAAGACGTAACAAAGACTCTTTTATTAGAAGAAAACTCTGATGAAAGACGTAACAAAGACTCTGCTATTAGAAGAAAACTCTGATGAAAGACGTAACAAAGACTCTTTTATTAGAAGAAAACTCTGTTGAAAGACGTAACAAAGACTCTTTTATTAGAAGAAAACTCTGATGAAAGACGTAACAAAGACTCTTTTATTAGAAGAAAACTCTGATGAAACACGTAACAAAGACTCTTTTATTAGAAGAAAACTCTGATGAAAGACGTAACAAAGACTCTTTTATTAGAAGAAAACTCTGATGAAAGACGTAACAAAGACTCTTTTATTAGAAGAAAACTCTGATGAAAGACGTAACAAAGACTCTGCTATTAGAAGAAAACTCTGTTGAAAGACGTAACAAAGACTCTGCTATTAGAAGAAAACTCTGATGAAAGACGTAACAAAGACTCTTTTATTAGAAGAAAACTCTGTTGAAAGACGTAACAAAGACTCTGCTATTAGAAGAAAACTCTGTTGAAAGACGTAACAAAGACTCTGCTATTAGAAGAAAACTCTGTTGAAAGACGTAACAAAGACTCTTTTATTAGAAGAAAACTCTCATGAAAGACGTAACAAATACTCTTTTATTAGAAGAAAACTCTGATGAAAGACGTAACAAAGACTCTTTTATTAGAAGAAAACTCTGATGAAAGACGTAACAAAGACTCTTTTATTAGAAGAAAACTCTGATGAAAGACGTAACAAAGACTCTTTTATTAGAAGAAAACTCTGATGAAAGACGTAACAAAGACTCTTTTATTAGAAGAAAACTCTGATGAAAGACGTAACAAAGACTCTTTTATTAGAAGAAAACTC
The DNA here is from genome assembly GCA_963585895.1 of Sepioteuthis lessoniana. NCBI lineage: Eukaryota > Metazoa > Mollusca > Cephalopoda > Myopsida > Loliginidae > Sepioteuthis > Sepioteuthis lessoniana. Next base: position 132,029 of record CAUZXS010002158.1, read on the forward strand.
TGATGAAAGACGTAACAAAGACTCTTTTATTAGAAGAAAACTCTGATGAAAGACGTAACAAAGACTCTTTTATTAGAAGAAAACTCTGATGAAAGACGTAACAAAGACTCTTTTATTAGAAGAAAACTCTGATGAAAGACGTAACAAAGACTCTTTTATTAGAAGAAAACTCTGATGAAAGACGTAACAAAGACTCTTTTATTAGAAGAAAACTCTGATGAAAGACGTAACAAAGACTCTTTTATTAGAAGAAAACTCTGATGAAAGACGTAACAAAGACTCTGCTATTAGAAGAAAACTCTGTTGAAAGACGTAACAAAGACTCTGCTATTAGAAGAAAACTCTGATGAAAGACGTAACAAAGACTCTTTTATTAGAAGAAAACTCTGTTGAAAGACGTAACAAAGACTCTGCTATTAGAAGAAAACTCTGTTGAAAGACGTAACAAAGACTCTGCTATTAGAAGAAAACTCTGTTGAAAGACGTAACAAAGACTCTTTTATTAGAAGAAAACTCTGATGAAAGACGTAACAAATACTCTTTTATTAGAAGAAAACTCTGATGAAAGACGTAACAAAGACTCTTTTATTAGAAGAAAACTCTGATGAAAGACGTAACAAAGACTCTTTTATTAGAAGAAAACTCTGATGAAAGACGTAACAAAAAGACTCTTTTATTAGAAGAAAACTCTGATGAAAGACGTAACAAAGACTCTTTTATTAGAAGAAAACTCTGATGAAAGACGTAACAAAGACTCTTTATTAGAAGAAAACTCTGATGAAAGACGTAACAAAGACTCTGCTATTAGAAGAAAACTCTGATGAAAGACGTAACAAAGACTCTGCTATTAGAAGAAAACTCTGATGAAAGACGTAACAAAGACTCTTTTATTAGAAGAAAACTCTGATGAAAGACGTAACAAAGACTCTGCTATTAGAAGAAAACTCTGTGAAAGACGTAACAAATACTCTTCTATTAGAAGAAAACTCTGATGAAAGACGTAACAAAGACTCTTTTATTAGAAGAAAACTCTGTTGAAAGACGTAACAAAGACTCTGCTATTAGAAGAAAACTCTGTTGAAAGACGTAACAAAGACTCTGCTATTAGAAGAAAACTCTGATGAAAGACGTAACAAAGACTCTTTTATTAGAAGAAAACTCTGATGAAAGACGTAACAAATACTCTTTATTAGAAGAAAACTCTGATGAAAGACGTAACAAAGACTCTTTTATTAGAAGAAAACTCTGATGAAAGACGTAACAAAGACTCTTTTATTAGAAGAAAACTCTGATGAAAGACGTAACAAAGACTCTTTTATTAGAAGAAAACTCTGATGAAAGACGTAACAAAGACTCTTTTATTAGAAGAAAACTCTGATGAAAGACGTAACAAAGACTCTTTTATTAGAAGAAAACTCTGATGAAAGACGTAACAAAGACTCTTTTATTAGAAGAAAACTCTGATGAAAGACGTAACAAAGACTCTTTTATTAGAAGAAAACTCTGATGAAAGACGTAACAAAGACTCTGCTATTAGAAGAAAACTCTGATGAAAGACGTAACAAAGACTCTTTTATTAGAAGAAAACTCTGATGAAAGACGTAACAAAGACTCTGCTTATTAGAAGAAAACTCTGTTGAAAGACGTAACAAAGACTCTGCTATTAGAAGAAAACTCTGATGAAAGACGTAACAAAGACTCTGCTATTAGAAGAAAACTCTGTTGAAAGACGTAACAAAGACTCTGCTATTAGAAGAAAACTCTGATGAAAGACGTAACAAAGACTCTGCTATTAGAAGAAAACTCTGTTGAAAGACGTAACAAAGACTCTGCTATTAGAAGAAAACTCTGATGAAAGACGTAACAAAGACTCTTTTATTAGAAGAAAACTCTGTTGAAAGACGTAACAAAGACTCTTCTATTAGAAGAAAACTCTGATGAAAGACGTAACAAAGACTCTGCTATTAGAAGAAAACTCTGATGAAAGACGTAACAAAGACTCTTTTATTAGAAGAAAACTCTGATGAAAGACGTAACAAATACTCTTTATTAGAAGAAAACTCTGATGAAAGACGTAACAAAGACTCTTTTATTAGAAGAAAACTCTGATGAAAGACGTAACAAAGACTCTTTTATTAGAAGAAAACTCTGATGAAAGACGTAACAAAGACTCTTTTATTAGAAGAAAACTCTGATGAAAGACGTAACAAAGACTCTTTTATTAGAAGAAAACTCTGATGAAAGACGTAACAAAGACTCTTTCTATTAGAAGAAAACTCTGATGAAAGACGTAACAAAGACTCTTTTATTAGAAGAAAACTCTGATGAAAGACGTAACAAAGACTCTTTTATTAGAAGAAAACTCTGATGAAAGACGTAACAAAGACTCTTTTATTAGAAGAAAACTCTGATGAAAGACGTAACAAACACTCTTTTATTAGAAGAAAACTCTGATGAAAGACGTAACAAAGACTCTTTTATTAGAAGAAAACTCTGATGAAAGACGTAACAAAGACTCTTTTATTAGAAGAAAACTCTGATGAAAGACGTAACAAAGACTCTGCTATTAGAAGAAAACTCTGTTGAAAGACGTAACAAAGACTCTGCTATTAGAAGAAAACTCTGTTGAAAGACGTAACAAAGACTCTGCTATTAGAAGAAAACTCTGATGAAAGACGTAACAAAGACTCTTTTATTAGAAGAAAACTCTGTTGAAAGACGTAACAAAGACTCTGCTATTAGAAGAAAACTCTGATGAAAGACGTAACAAAGACTCTTTATTAGAAGAAAACTCTGATGAAAGACGTAACAAATACTCTGCTATTAGAAGAAAACTCTGATGAAAGACGTAACAAAGACTCTGCTATTAGAAGAAAACTCTGTTGAAAGACGTAACAAAGACTCTGCTATTAGAAGAAAACTCTGATGAAAGACGTAACAAAGACTCTTTTATTAGAAGAAAACTCTGATGAAAGACGTAACAAAGACTCTGCTATTAGAAGAAAACTCTGTTGAAAGACGTAACAAAGACTCTTTTATTAGAAGAAAACTCTGATGAAAGACGTAACAAAGACTCTTTTATTAGAAGAAAACTCTGTTGAAAGACGTAACAAAGACTCTTCTATTAGAAGAAAACTCTGTTGAAAGACGTAACAAAGACTCTGCTATTAGAAGAAAACTCTGTTGAAAGACGTAACAAAGACTCTTTATTAGAAGAAAACTCTGATGAAAGACGTAACAAAGACTCTTTTATTAGAAGAAAACTCTGATGAAAGACGTAACAAAGACTCTTTTATTAGAAGAAAACTCTGATGAAAGACGTAACAAAGACTCTTTTATTAGAAGAAAACTCTGATGAAAGACGTAACAAAGACTCTTTTATTAGAAGAAAACTCTGATGAAAGACGTAACAAAGACTCTTTTATTAGAAGAAAACTCTGATGAAAGACGTAACAAAGACTCTTTTATTAAAAGAAAACTCTGATGAAAGACGTAACAAAGACTCTGCTATTAGAAGAAAACTCTGATGAAAGACGTAACAAAGACTCTTTTATTAGAAGAAAACTCTGATGAAAGACGTAACAAAGACTCTTTTATTAGAAGAAAACTCTGTTGAAAGACGTAACAAAGACTCTGCTATTAGAAGAAAACTCTGTTGAAAGACGTAACAAAGACTCTGCTATTAGAAGAAAACTCTGATGAAAGACGTAACAAAGACTCTTTTATTAGAAGAAAACTCTGTTGAAAGACGTAACAAAGACTCTGCTATTAGAAGAAAACTCTGTTGAAAGACGTAACAAAGACTCTGCTATTAAAGAAAACTCTGATGAAAGACGTAACAAAGACTCTGCTATTAGAAGAAAACTCTGTTGAAAGACGTAACAAAGACTCTGCTATTAGAAGAAAACTCTGTTGAAAGACGTAACAAAGACTCTTTTATTAGAAGAAAACTCTGTTGAAAGACGTAACAAAGACTCTTTTATTAGAAGAAAACTCTGTTGAAAGACGTAACAAAGACTCTTTTATTAGAAGAAAACTCTGATGAAAGACGTAACAAAGACTCTTTTATTAGAAGAAAACTCTGATGAAAGACGTAACAAAGACTCTGCTATTAGAAGAAAACTCTGATGAAAGACGTAACAAAGACTCTTTTATTAGAAGAAAACTCTGATGAAAGACGTAACAAAGACTCTTTTATTAGAAGAAAACTCTGATGAAAGACGTAACAAAGACTCTTTTATTAGAAGAAAACTCTGATGAAAGACGTAACAAAGACTCTGCTATTAGAAGAAAACTCTGATGAAGACGTAACAAAGACTCTGCTATTAGAAGAAAACTCTGATGAAAGACGTAACAAAGACTCTTTTATTAGAAGAAAACTCTGTTGAAAGACGTAACAAAGACTCTGCTATTAGAAGAAAACTCTGTTGAAAGACGTAACAAAGACTCTGCTATTAGAAGAAAACTCTGTTGAAAGACGTAACAAAGACTCTTTTATTAGAAGAAAACTCTGATGAAAGACGTAACAAATACTCTTTTATTAGAAGAAAACTCTGATGAAAGACGTAACAAAGACTCTTTTATTAGAAGAAAACTCTGATGAAAGACGTAACAAAGACTCTTTTATTAGAAGAAAACTCTGATGAAAGACGTAACAAAGACTCTTTTATTAGAAGAAAACTCTGATGAAAGACGTAACAAAGACTCTTTTATTAGAAGAAAACTCTGATGAAAGACGTAACAAAGACTCTGCTATTAGAAGAAAACTCTGATGAAAGACGTAACAAAGACTCTTTTATTAGAAGAAAACTCTGATGAAAGACGTAACAAAGACTCTTTTATTAGAAGAAAACTCTGTTGAAAGACGTAACAAAGACTCTTTTATTAGAAGAAAACTCTGATGAAAGACGTAACAAAGACTCTTTTATTAGAAGAAAACTCTGTTGAAAGACGTAACAAAGACTCTTTTATTAGAAGAAAACTCTGATGAAAGACGTAACAAAGACTCTTTTATTAGAAGAAAACTCTGATGAAAGACGTAACAAAGACTCTGCTATTAGAAGAAAACTCTGTTGAAAGACGTAACAAAGACTCTGCTATTAGAAGAAAACTCTGATGAAAGACGTAACAAAGACTCTTTTATTAGAAGAAAACTCTGTTGAAAGACGTAACAAAGACTCTTTTATTAGAAGAAAACTCTGTTGAAAGACGTAACAAAGACTCTGCTATTAGAAGAAAACTCTGTTGAAAGACGTAACAAAGACTCTTCTATTAGAAGAAAACTCTGTTGAAAGACGTAACAAAGACTCTTTTATTAGAAGAAAACTCTGATGAAAGACGTAACAAAGACTCTTTTATTAGAAGAAAACTCTGATGAAAGACGTAACAAAGACTCTTTTATTAGAAGAAAACTCTGATGAAAGACGTAACAAAGACTCTTTTATTAGAAGAAAACTCTGATGAAAGACGTAACAAAGACTCTTTTATTAGAAGAAAACTCTGATGAAAGACGTAACAAAGACTCTTTTATTAGAAGAAAACTCTGATG
>CAUZXS010002159.1:0-12500 GCA_963585895.1 Sepioteuthis lessoniana
TAACAAAAAAGCCAGAGCTCATTTGTGTAAATGGTTTCAAATACTGCTATCAAACACAAATAATTCTATTTAGTATTAACGATTTTTTTTTCACGCAAATGCTTCCAAGTATTGTTATAAAATAGTTTTATTTGTACACAGTTAAGTGGTTTCAAGCATTGCTACGTAAAACTAACAATTCAATTTTACATCAGTCATTTGTTTGCACACAGTTAAATGATTAAATTGTTCTATTTGATTCATAGATGAAGCACTAATAGGTACTACCACATCGGGTCTGAGTGGAGCAGGGAGTCATGGTAATGAAGGAGTACCTCACAATTCCAAAAGCTCCAGAACTGGCTCCTCACTATGAGATGGGTTAGCGTCATATGCAGGACACTCATTTTAGCGGTGTTTTATCCCTCTGCGGAGATGCAATCATCGTATTCACCAGCTGCAGGTGACTGGGCTTTTTTTTAGTTTGGTTTCTTTGTTTAATGGCAGATAAACCCTCGTGGGTTATTTAATGCCAAAGCCAACTTTGTAGAAGAATAATAGTAATACTATTTAACCCAAATCCGGAGAGATAAGGGAGTTAATATCTTTCCCATGGGTATTCGTCCGAAAGAGAATGCAATAAAGTGACTGGAGGCGGCTCATTATGTTAGCCACAATGCCACGGAAATTTTCGATGATAAAGATCAATCATTAACTTATTTGAAACCCTAAAATCATTTTTCAGTGAATACTAATCAATTAACCCTGGCGAATACGTTAAAACATGAAATGACATAAAATGTTTGCTAAATGACTGATAATGTCGACCAGTCTAAGGCTATTTTATGCCTTGCTGGTAAGTAAGTTGTTTTTTGTTTTACGGTCTATCAATCCTTGAAGGAGGTGCCCGTGGTGTAATGGTTATCGTCACAGGATATGGACACGGCGATACGAGTTCAATTCCTGGACAAGACTGATTGCATTTCACATAGCAACTAATACCCTTGCGAAAGGTATGAATCCAATTATTCTCCCTCCAGCTATGGGTAAATAGTAGGGCAGACTAGGTTCTTCAGCCTTGGTGAGGCAACTAGTCTAGGAGAAGGAAAACTCTGAATTCAAACCTGCTAAACTCCGCTTAAAAAATTGACCTTGTGTCATATCCTGCCCGAGCGGAGGGGTTGGGTAAATAGGATCAATCCTTTTCGGGTCATTGAACGCCGAAATAAATCATTATGTGTTGGTTTGGCATTATGACATATCTTATTTAATGCCAAATCAATTTTTATACATATAAACAGTTCTATTTCAAGCAATTCAGTTTTGCATAAGTATACATTTTAGTTCTATTTGACCCATAGATAGGACCCTATCAAATGCTAGTGGACCTGAGAGCGATAGCAATAAAGGGATACTGCGAATTCCCCAAAGCTCCATCATTACTGAAAATCTCACCATCATATTTTTTAAGTGTAATTTCCAGGACAATCATTGGGAGAATCTTACCCCTCTGCAGAGATGCAGACGGTGTATTCTGCAGCCCTAGAGGACCGGGCCACAAGACAATCCTTGGGAGAATCTCACCCCTCTGCAGAGATGCAGACGGTGTATTCTGCAGCCCTAGCGGACCGGGCCACAGGACAATCCTTGGGAGAATGTCACCCCTCTGCAGAGATGCAGACGGTGTATTCTGCAGCCTTAGCGGACCGGGCCACAGGACAATCCCTGGGAGAATCTCACCCCTCTGCAGAGAAGCAGTCGGCGTATTCTGCAACGCCCCCTCCCCCAGCCAACTGGGTTATTCATGCCAAGAGATTAGGGAATAATGTTCATCGTACTTTCAATATTTACATTATTTGTTTAGAAATATTTTTTGTTCACGTATCTATCGAATAAAAATAATTTTAAACATCTATTTAATCTATGAGATTCTAACAGGATCAAAGTGGACCTGGAAGTAATGGCAATGAAAAGTCACTCTGCATTCTCCAAGTCTCCAGATCTAGAGGCTCACTATTAGATGCAGTTTAAAGTCATAGCCAGGACTCCTCTTTTTGGGCTAATCTTACTCCTCATTAAAAAGATACAGTGAGTGTATTCGAAGTCCCTCTTAATTATTTACTCCACTAAAGCTAAAGAGACTTATCTACCCAACTATTTTACCCATTGCTAGTTGAAGCGGAAGATATGTATTCATATCTTTTGCAGGGATATTACGCTAATAGTGAACGCTAATGGCTGTGATCAGAATTTGAATGTGGCTTGCGAATTTCATTTTCCTTGCCAATATCTTTCACACCACTAGAAATACCGTAGGTATAATACACATTTAGATATATCACATATATATATATATTGCTCTTTTATATGCATTTCTTTTTCGATTTAATGCTGGGCTTTTCAAACTTTTTACTCGATGCATCCTTTACAACCAAATTTAATTATCATTCGTCCCCAAATGAATTAACTGAACATCGCCGACATTTTTGGGAGTCCCATTAGATGCAATGATTTAAAAGGTCGATTTTAAAAGATATTTTCGGCTTCAAGGTGGAAATCTTTCCAAAATATAGAATTGTTATTATAAATGGAATATTGGATCATATAATAACTCATCATCATCATGTCGTGCCGCCAGCACGGATATCCCTGACCATCTCTCGCCACTTCTCCCTATGATTCATCGCCTCCGGCAGGTCTTTAGGGTTCCATCCTGTGTCCTTACATAGTTGCTGTATGTAAGTTCGAGCTGGTCGTCCTGCTTTTGCACGGCCATATGTGGGGATCCATAGGAGTACATCACTTATGAGCTCGTCCTTGCTTCTCCAGCAGTGTCCTGCGTGTCTGGTTCGTCTAACTTGTATAGTTTTCGTGATGGGGGAAGTGGAGATCCGGATCTTTTTGGTCTGAACGGGAGTTTTCGTTGATAAAAAAAATGTTTGCAGGGATAAGAATAAACAATTCAGATACTGAATTTTAATCTTACTTTTTCATTATTTCTCTTCCACTTTTAAATCCACATTTTAATTCTTATTAAAAATCATTTAAAAAAAAATATTCCCAATCAAATATAAAAGGGTATTTTAGAATTCAGTATTTTTATAAAATAATTCGTTTAAAAGATGTTTTGAATATTTTCATTCGTAAGAATATGCATCGTTAATGTCGCCGAAAAGATCCGGTTTTTCTCTCCAGGTTAGATCATTCATTCATTTAATTGACCCGGTGCTCCAAGTACGCGTGAGTGTAAGGCATGGCGTTTTTATAGTGGGAACCAGGTGCAGGATCGTAGCACACACTCCCGACGGTTCCAAAAATGCCTTGAGCTCCCTCAGTATTCACCTAATTTTGCTGGGTCTACAATATCTGGCAAGTAGTCAGTAGGATCACGTGATTTTTGTTCTTTTGTTATAAAGGGATTTATAAATGCAAACTAGAAAATTCACCCCTTGTGCCCCCCACCTATGCTTTTATCCACCCAGTGAACATTCTAGTCACCCTTCACGGAGTTTATTAGGATTACTTTGAAAATCCCTGATTTAAAGCAATGATCACTTTGATTAACAGGAACACATTTCATAGAGCAACATTTTAACATTTCCGCTATTTTTTTTAGACTCATAAAATAATTTATAAAATCCCACAAAGACTATTTTGACAAAATGTATCACGTGTAAAACAACATTACCAAAATGGGTGTTGCCTCCTCCTTGCCCACCATCGGTAGACAGTTTCCCGAAACCATGTAAAGTGTCCGTTGAAATTTTTAAACTTCCTCCACTGCCAGCTCCACTTGAGGATAGTTGAGCTGATGATGCTCCGTCACTGCTTATTGTACCGTCAATGTGAATTGTCTGCAAAAACAAAAACGAATTATATTAATGTTTTAGACATTGAATATAGGTTGATATGATCCATTGAATATTGACTCAGTGTTTATTGAGATAAACCTGAGATTATTCAGATATCATCCTTAATATCAATAGAATCAAATAGGGCAATTCGTCGAATGTTTCTGTCTGTCACCACCACAGATAAATAATGGGTCATTATGAGGTAGGAAAGAGAAGAAAAAAAAAACACGCCATTGAACAAGAAATCAAATAAGAGAGAAAATTCGCAAGGAGTAAAATAGTAATAATAGAATAAGGCATGAACATACATGTTTGAATGTTATTACCTCAGATAAATAATGGAACATTCCGTTTTAACAACGGAAAAACGAAGAAGAAGAGAGAGAGAGAGAGAGAGAATTTATTATACTATACATGGACGTTTATTTTCTTTTTTAAAGTAATGGCAGAAAGGAGGAAGAACGGGATAAAAGAAAGGGATGATAGATATTTGGTTTGGTTTGGTTTTATTTCATATCAATCATTGTAGATTAATGTCAAATCCTCTTTAGACACATCAGATATGATTCGTAAACGTAGAGTTTGTCGATAACATTTTTAAACAAGCCAGAGCCCATTTGTTTGCATACAGTTAAAGAGTTATACGTACGATTTGTAAGCCAATAATTTGTTGGTAGTCTCATTTTTAAATGGGTGAAAGGTAATTTGCTGGCTGGTTGGTTGGATTTTATGTCATATCAACCTTTGTCGGTTATTTAATGCCAAATTCATTTTTATACAAATAATCAGTTCAATTTCAAAGAATTCAGTTTAGCACGAGTACACAGTCAAAAATATTTCTATTTCAAGCTATTCAGTTTAGTCAAACAGTTCTAATTCAACCAATTCAATATAGTATAAGTATAGTTTTTGTCCACTCACAGTTAAATGTTAAAATTCAATTTAGCATAAATACGCAGTTTAAATATCAAAACATTTCTATTTCAAGTAGCTCAGTTTACCATTAGTACACATTTTAGTTCTATTTGACCCATTGACAGGATCTTATCAGGTGCTACCACTTCGAACTAGAGTGGACCTGGAAGCGATTGCAATGAAGGGGCGCTTCGCATTCCCCAAATCTCTGGCGTTACTGGAGCCTTATCATCAGATTGTTTAGTGTTATATTCAAGAGACTCCTCGGTGGGGGTCTTACCCATCTGCAGAGGGGCAGTCAGTATATTCTGCAGCCTCCCGCCCCCCGACAAGGCCAGAGCTAATTTGCTTTTACACAAGTGTTACTATTGTTTGCAAACGGTTAAATGGTTCAAAATATTTTAACACGAATAGTTCAATTTCGGATTAATCATTTCTTTGTATTCTTTTATTTTTTGGAGCTCATTGGCCTAGTGGGTAGAGTGTTCACCAATGCTCCAGGAGACATGGGTTCAAGTTCAGGTCACTTCATACCGAAAACTTAAAAAATGGTACTTGATGCTTCCTTGCTTAACACTCAGCAATATAAGGTACGTATCAACGGTAAAGTGGAGCAATCCAGGGAAAGGAGTTGCGCCCTCTCCTAAACCTCGAAAAGGGAGTCGTCTGGTCGCCAACTTTACTTTACTATTGATATAACGAAAATAGTTTTATTTGCACACAGTTAAATGGTTTCAAGCATCGCTAGTCAGGCTAACAATTTAATTTAGGCACACAGTTAAAGAGTTTCAAGTATTACAAATGAACACTTATAATTCTATTCAACATTACACATTCGTTAGCACCCAGTTAAATTGTTCCAAGTATTGCTATGTATCACTAAAAATTGAATTAGACAGTCATTTTTATACTCATTTTTATGGTCAAGCAATTCTATTTCCATCAATTTAATTTCACATCAGTCATTTGCTTGCATACAGTTTAAATATCAATAATTTCTATTTGATCCATCGATAGGACCCTGTGACACTATGGGTGGCATCCGTTTCTGTGTGTGTGGGTGCCAGTCAGGGAATCCTTTTGTCTGTTTTGGTGCGAAACCCACACAAAGGGCTTGTGTGTGAGACCGGAAAGAAGGTCCCCGAGAACAGTCGGCCTGAGAAGTCAGTCAAGAGAAGGACGCAGTCAGCAGAAGGGGACAGTCGACAAAGGAGAGCTGAAGAAGATAGTCGACAGAGATGAAATCAGGACAGAGAAGATAAGTCAGCATTGCTAGTGGCTTTGTGAGAGTTTTTGCTCGAATACACGCTTGCGTTAGCTCACAGGATGCACAAAAAGTGCACAAAAAGACCACCCCACTCGTGCGTTTGGAGCTGACCCAAATCCGCGTTTGTTCTTTTCTTCCACCCTCTCAGTTGTGCTTTGTATGCCTGTAAAAAAATGTGAAATACCCCTGGCCACAGATAAGAAAAACCACGAGATGAATCACAGGCCATGAGTGGTTTAAGGAAGCCGAAATAGTGGAGTCTGTCGGTGGGTATTGTCACAACCTTATCAGGTACTACCACTCCGAGTCAGAGTGGATCTGGGAGCGTGGACAACGAAGACGTATTCCAATTTCCCTAAAGCTCTAAAATTGGAGCCTCACCACCAGATTGTTTAGTGTCATAAACAGGAGGCTCGTTGAGAGGGAGTCTTACCAGCCTGCAAAGATGCAGTCGGTGTATTCTGCAGCCCCAGCCGACTGGACTGGGGAAGACAGAGAAAGAAACATAGATATTGAACATTTGGCCTTTTGGATATTATTTCCTTTGTTTTCACCTCACCAAAAATGATTGCTTTAAAAAGGAGGAATTTTCATGGGTTTTGCTTATTTATTTTAAAATTTTATAATTGGTTTGATATATTCATTTCATGCAGAAAAAGTTCATGAAATACCCAAATAAGATCATTTTGTAAGATTAATTTTAACCTGTCGAGGGATATTTTATTCCTAGAGGTTAGAGAATCGTATGCATTGTTATTGAGCTGTTTCATCAAAGGATTTCGCAGAGAGTTGGATGATATCAAGTATTTCTATCTAATACTAATAATTTATGCACAATTTTATGCTTTCAAGAATTCATTTTAATTATAATATTTTATTTGTATACTGGTATATGGTCTCCAGTAATTACTACAAATTAGTAAACAATTTTAAGTAACTTTCTAAATATAAATAATTTACAATTATATGGTATCAAGTATTCCTGTATAATACAAATAATTTTCAAACAGATTTATTTGACCCATAGATGGGACCCTAACAAGTACTGACACTCGGATTCAGAGTGTACCTGGGAGTGATGGCAATGAAAGAGTGACACTATAATATACAGAGCTAATATACAGGTGCCCGTGGTGTAATGGTTATCGTCGCAGGATATGGACACGGCGACACGAGTTCAAATCCTGGACCTGACTGATTGCATTTCACATAGCACTAATACACTTGGGAAAGGTATGAATCCAATTATTCTCCCTCCAGCTATGGGTAAATAGTAGGCCAGACTAGGTTCTTCAGCCTTGATTAGGCAACTAGTCTAGGAGGAGGAAAACTCTGAATTCAAACCTGTTAAACTCCGCTTAAAAAATTGACCTTGTGTCATATCCTGCCCGAGCGGAGGGGTTGGGTAAATATGATAATATACAGAGCTACGAGACTGGATACTAACCACTGGATGAAGTTTAGTGTCATACCCAGGATAACCCCTTTGTTGGAGGGAAGCCTTAACCGTCTGCAGAGAATTCATTTAGCATATTCTATGTCCCATCAACAAGACAACGGATAATTTACACTGTTGTGTGGCTTCAAGTTACTAAATATAATCTTTTCCAAACAAGTTTAGTTTCAAGTAATTGTTAAACAATTGCATATAATCAAGTTGTTTCAAGTCTTTCTATATCAGATTAATTATTCTATTTACTAATAATCTTTTGTTTGCACAAAGTTAAATGGTTTGATGTATTTCGATCCAATGCTAGTAATTTTCAAACAAATCTATTTGACAAATACATAGGACTTTAACGTGTAAGTAAGTAAAGTTGGCGACTTTAGTCGAGGGCGATCTGAAGGCTCCCTTTTCAATAGCTACTACACTGAGGTGTTGGGGAGGGCGCCACTCCTTTCCCTGGATTGCTCCACTTTACCCTCGATACGTACCTTATATTGCCGAGTGTTAAGCAAGGAGGTTTTAAGTACCATTTTTAAAGTCTTTGGTATGACGCGACCCGGGATTGAACACAGGTGTCCCGGACTGTTGGCGAAATTAATTAGAAGTTAGTTGATCAATTGTTTTTTTTTTTATTTTTGTACTATAAAGAAAACTTGGAACATAGTAGGAAATCAAAATCATTTTGTCTGAAAATGTTTTTGTTCTTCTAACAGCAGTTCATAACATGTATTTGATTTTTTTCTGGAAAAAGCGGAAAGGGGAGCCATGGAAAATTTTGCGGCAAAAGGGTTAAATATTAAGACGATAGAGACACAGATAAGAGTTATATTGAGAGCTAAATGTGAGGTTGTCAAGTATAACTGAGGAAATAAAATAAAACAATGGACAGTTATAAGAGGTGGAGAAAAACAACTAAGATATGTTTTGCGCAGAAGGAAAGACAAAGTAATTAAGGTCGAAGAGAAAGAAAGCAAAAAAAAAAAAAAAAAAAAAAAAAAAAAAAAAAATTAAGATAAAATATTTTAAAAAAAGAAAAAGAAAGTAAAACTTTACCCTGGAGAAAACAATTATGGAATTTCCACCCGGACTTCCTCTGCTTCCTCCTCCTCCACTCCCAGGTTCAGTTGGGTTGGTTATATTACCATAGAAGAGTAATTTACCGGTTGAAGGTGCACCTGTTATAAGAAAGTCACGCGAGAAGGTGACGAATTAAAGAAACAAAATACATACAAAATAAGAGTCCTTTTAGATAACCTTTTTCGTAAATATTTTATGTCTCCTTCCAGAAGTTTTATGGTCACTTATTCTTGCTAGAAATCAAATTTCAGTTTTTGAGATACATACATAATCTTCACACAACCGTTGCTCAAAATAAGATCTCAGTTTCTGGTTGTTTGCTTGGTATTTCATGACATACGTACAAACTATTGTTGGTTATTTAATGACAAATTATATATATATATGTGTGTGTGTGTGTGTGTGTGTATTTTCTAAATCTGATGAGATGAAAATAAATGGAAAAGTAGATAAGAAGGAAGTTACTTACCAAGTAAGAGAAACTCACCAATTTAGCCATTGAGAAGAAGCTAAACGGCAACTACACAAGAATGTTGCGAGCAATTTTAAACAAGTCCTGGCGGCAACACCCCCACAAAGCACCAACTATATAGCCACCTGCCTCCCGTTACGAAAACTATCCAAGTTAGACGAACCAGGCACGCAGGACACTGCTGGAGGAGCAGGGACGAGCTCATTAGTGATATACTCCTATGGACCCCCACATATGATCGAGCTAAAGCAGGACGACCAGCTCGAACATACACACAGCAGCTATGTGAAGATACGGGATGTTGCCCAGAAGACCTACCAGAGGCGATGAACGATTGGGAAAAGTAGCGAGAGAGGTTCAGGGATATCCATGTTGGCGGCACGACATGATGATGATGGATTTCCATCGAGTAGTTTAAACTCCATGCTTGTTTTGGGCTCATTAGGAGAGAATGTGCCCCGTTTTTGGGCCTTCCTCTCGACGGTTTTATTTGTGCATCACCCCCTCTCACTGACACGAGGCCCCATTAAAGCATCCTGTCAAATCAACGTCTAACGGTGAAATGTAAAATTTTCAAATCTGCTCGCGTAATTAGAATATTGTTGCGCATTCGCGAGCAGGTGATGCTATGATAATCTAAACACTGACAACGAATTCCAAATGAAATACCAATAGGAACCCTTTATCAGTTTAGTTTATCCCCTTTATATATATATATATATATATATATATACTCCCCTACCCACGTAGAGTTGAGTTCTCTAGCGAATGAAGTAATCATGTTGCCATTAGCGTTTATTTGCAAGGCTCTTCATATACTAATTGAGCTAACCGGATGTATGTAAACAATAGTAATTGTGATTCATAAATTTACTTCGCTGCAACTCGTTCCTCGTAGCTGAAGTGTAGAGTCTCAGATTGGCGTTTGAGTCAATCGGGTTTCGCTCCCAGCTGCGGGAAGCTAGTATGTCTAGCCACACTGATGAGCTCTGATAAAACGAAACAGATCCGTCTGTGGATGACTATATATATATATATATTTGCAATATAATTGATTGAAGGTATCTTTATTTTTAAATGAGTTGTTATAAAGATCTTTATGTTCAATCAAATGATTTGAAATATTGCTATTTAACATTAGTTATTCTATTCATCAAGTTTTACAAATACAAATAATTTGCACACAGTTGTATGGTTTCAAATAACAATAATGATCCTCTGTAAATGATTAAATAGTTCTATTTGACCTATTGATTGAACCTTATCAGGTGTTACCACCCAGGTTATTGTTGCCCTGGGAGTAATAGCAATGAAAAGTTACGCAATATTCCCCAAAGCACGAGTTCTGGAGCTTCACCATCAGATGACGTTTAGTGTCATAATCAGGACACTCGTTGGACGCAGTGTCTTACCTCTCCGCTGGAGTGCAGTCTGCGTCTTCTACTGTCCCAAATGACAGGATGTAGATTTTGATTGGTTTATA
This sequence comes from Sepioteuthis lessoniana, assembly GCA_963585895.1. Lineage (NCBI taxonomy): Eukaryota > Metazoa > Mollusca > Cephalopoda > Myopsida > Loliginidae > Sepioteuthis > Sepioteuthis lessoniana. The sequence goes on from CAUZXS010002159.1 coordinate 10,495, forward strand.
TGTTTAATGGCATATGGGTTTCTTATGGGCTATTTAATCTTGAAACTTCAATCGTGAGAAAACATTTGATTTTAATCTTAACTTCTTATATTTTCAATATTTCACTTGGTCTATATTTAATAGCAGATTTTTTAAATAATCATTTATTTTCACCCCACTATATATCAGATTGGTTTATCGATTGGTTGTGTTTAATGGCATTTACACTCCTGTATGTTATTTAATGACAAATCCGGTTAATATATATATAATTATTGGTAGTAAGTAACATTTTAAAACAAGCCAGAGCTAATTTTTTTGTTCCCTGTTAAATGGTTTCAAGTATTGCTATCGAAATACTAATAGTTTTATTTGCATACAGTTAAATGATTTCATTTTAACATGAATAATTTGTTTACACACAGATAAATAGGTTCAAGTGTAAAAATGGTTAGATATTTCTATTTGATCCAGAGATAGGCCCAACCACTCCGAGTCAGAGTTGATCTAGGGGTAATAGCAATGAAGAGATACTACACATTCCCCAAAGCTCCAGAACTGAAGTCATTTGTTTGCACACAGTTAAATGAAGAAGAAGAAGTTCAATTTGATTCATAGATGAGACACTAACAGGTACTATAACACCAGGTTAGAGTGGACCTGGGAGTCATGGCAATGAAGGAGTACTGCACATTTCCCAAAGCTACAGTACTGAAGCCTCGCCGTCTGTTTAGTGTTATATTCATGACACTCATTGGAAGGAGGTCTTACTCCTCTGCAGCGGTGCAGTCGCCATATTCTATAGTCCCAGCAGGGTGGGCTAAATATGATGTTTCACTTGAAATATGTAAATATCTTTGGTTTAAAGAAAATAAACTTCTATAAAACAAATAAGATTAATTGTGCGTGTGTATTCATGGGTGATATTGTATGAAATGTCTACTTACCAGATGAAGCATGGCTGCCTCCTGATGCTTTTGCAGTGTTAAGCAGTTGACCTGCTCCAGGTCCCTTGTTTGCGCTATAGCCTCCACCAGTACCGTCAATCAAACCTAATTTTTCGACAACAACAATCGTGGCATTCAGGTTCGTATACAAAGTTGTACTTTTCAATAATCCACCCGTCCGGACTCTCAGCATCCCAGTGACAACGTTTACACGAGGTGAAGGTTCCGTCACTTTTAATAGTATTTTACCTCCATTGCTTATCATGACCAGGGGAATATCGATGAGCCCTGGTGATCCTGCTGTAATAGGATCTTCCGTATACCAAAGATCGACAGAAGCTGTTGGGTAAGTGTGAGCTTTGCGCTTCAGTTCAAGAATACCTCCAGAAATGACCTCGACATTTTGCACACCTATCATTCGGCCCTCAATGATGATTTTCGTAAGTACAACCAGTGAATCCGGTAAAACAACTTCTCCCCCTTCGTCTACATGGAAACCTGTAGGGCTGTCTAAATAGGTATGTGTAGTAGAGACAAATTCTATTATAATTTGTTGATGGTTCTGAACCCTAACAAAGCCTTTTCTGTTACCGGTCAGCTCGTGTATCAAGACTGTCACATTCTTAGCGTTCTTTGGGTGATAAAAATGAACATACGAGTGACCCTCAATTTGGACCTCATCAAATTCGTAATAGACGGTGTCATTCTCCATCACCAAAGCGAAATTGTCTGTGAGAAGGTTACCATTTTCAACAAGCAATTTGCTGTGTTCAGGTTTAATAACAGTTGCGTTTAATCTGGGATCATACTTTAGTTCTCGGTATTGGGGTCCCCTGTTGGATTCGTATTTGTATACTGTGCCGGGACCTCCATCAGCAATCTTTGGGTCAGTCAAATATCCTCCTCTACCGCCGTGACACGAGTAGTTTCCACTGAAGGTGTTAGTAAATCCTACATGGACAGCAATTCTACCGCCACTTCCACCGGCAGCTTTTTGAAAACCATTCCCACCACTGGCATCAAGACGTCCGTGGCCAGAGAAGTTAAACACTTTCACAAAAATCGAACCCCCGCTGCCAC